>JAIPRK010002143.1:0-28117 GCA_025469195.1 Chaitophorus viminalis | reverse complement strand
ATATATATATATATATATATATTATCATATATATATTATTATATATATATATATATTATCATCGTGTTTCTAACGCCGCCGCCGTCACCGTCTAGTACGCGCGAGAACCCGATCGGTCGTCCACCACGTGCGAATCCGACGATTGACCGTAATACGACTTTTCGCATATTACATACGTACACTGTAATATTATATATTATATATGTACTATAGGCCATATGCTTTTGACGTGAATCCGAACAGAACGGAAAAGAAATACAAGAACTAAAATGTATATTTATGTATATAGCGATGTGAACATTTTCGATTTAGTTTATTCCCAGAAATCTATTATGAAATAGTAAACTTTTAGAATGCATCCAGATATTAAAATTATTATCTAGTATAAAAAATAAAGGGGGGGGACATGAACTCCATGTAATGGATATTCAAAATTTTCTCGGGGTGGGTTATAAAAAATTATATAACGCTATATATAACGCTATAACGCATAATTTATATTAAAAATTTCAAACATATAAGATCATAGCGACGTCTGGTGGAGGGAGGTCCAAACCTCATATCTCCTCTCCCCGTAAATCCTCCACCGACATAGATTTTTAATTATCGTGATATGACCATGTATTATATTATGTTATACTACAGTCAATTATACTATACAGATATGAACTCATACTATGACCATTTGTTGTTAACAATCACGATTTTATCAATAATATCTTTGTTAAACTTCGAAGACGAATTATGCATAAGACTGTGTACAGAAATCGGCTTACTGATTCTCATATTGATAACTTATAATAAAAGTATCAATCACTATTTTATAAAAACCCAATTTTGTCTAAAAGATGAAAAAAAAAGTCTTATTATCAAAAATCACTTGCAATTAACTATTAGTAATTACATTTCGTATATAATCTTGTTAGATATCTTGTTATGTTCACTTGTTAGATCTATTTTCGAATTCGGGTCAGTCTTATGGGATCCTCACACTGCGCCTAGCTCAGCTCAACTTGAAAGAGTTCAGTGTAAATTTTTAAAATACGTCTCTTACATTCTCAAGTCACCTCACAATAAACTATCTTCCTGTTTTACAATATATTTAAAACTTAATAGTCTAGCCGACCGCAACTTTTGTTAAACATTAACACGTTAATGCAACTTAAGTTTTCTTATTAAACTCTTAAATAACTCGATAGATGCACCTGAATTACTATCCGAAGTTAATTTTAGAGTCACTCATTCTCGCACATCGGCTCCTTTCTATGTCCCCTTCCATACACCATATACAGACGAAACCAACCCATCCGCCGAATGATGCGCTTAGCTAATGCCTTTCAAACTTAAATATTAATACTGCCACATCTCACATCTATCTTATCTATCTAATATATATATGACCAATGTTTTATTTCATAAATTTAAATGTTAATTTAATATTATCGTGCCTCGGGCTTACAAATGTAAATAAATAAATAAATAAATGCAAATAATCAATAATAAAATCTCAAATTATGAAAATATATTACCTATTAATTTTACCTTTTCTAGATGTACCTTTTCCCACTGCCCTGTTAACAGGCAACCGAGTAATGACATTTCTACCTATACGTGGTAAGCATTTCGAACATTTGTATGCGGTACAAATGAAAAATAGGTTTCAAACTACGTATATATATATATATATATATTGGTCCAGAAATATAAAAATATTACAGATCGCACTGCGTGTATTTGGCTCTGATCGTTATTACTATTATATATATATATATATATATATATGTATATTTTTTTTTCAATGCAAATATAACACGCGTATAGGGTGTTCGACATCTCAAAGGTATACACCGACGACGGCAAGTGGGCGCGTTCCAGGTATTTATATTTATTATACGCTCCGCACGAATATGTACATCACACGTCGATAAATACCATTGGTGTAACTGCAGTGCACAGTGTCAAGTCGGCTCGTCGGTCGTACACCGGAGGATATGCTCGCCGGGCCCATAACGACTAGGGCACACTATATATTATTATTATTATTATTATTATAATTAATGTGCCCGGTTGATGCAGCGGCGGCGGCGCGAGTGCGCATGTGGTCGGAACTACTGCAGCAGCGGACGAACGAACTGCAATAATGTGCAATATCGCCACGACCGTCGCAACGCGTGCACGTGGTATACCTGGATGATATATATGCATATACAGTTGATTCCGCTTAATGTGGGCACGTTGAGACCAGTCTTGTTTGCCCACATTAAGCGGTTGCCCATAAAAACGGATATTAATTAAAAATAAAATCTCATTAGATCCAAGCAGAAAAAGGTTTTATTTTGCATTCGTGAATCATGCAATTGAAAAATATGGTAAACAATTATTACTATATAAATAAAACTAAATATAATATAATACTAAATAAATATATTATTTGGATGTGGAAGATATACAAAATGTTGTGATTTTTCGTTGTCTAAGCTGTTTAGCAAGAATCTAGTTGACAAAATAGGCACACGCTTCAAGTTTATCAGACGGACTATTTTCATTACCCTCTTGCATGAAGAACTCCTGCAACAAATCAGCGCATTTTTTTTAACATCTCTGGCTGTAATTGGTGGTTCAGTATCGTCTTCTTCTTATTCTTCTTCCAACTTCCTTTTTTTCAGAACATTTTATACGTAAGGTTTTAAAAAACGCTATGATAAATTAAAAATTGCCCACGTATACCGAATTGAGTGCCCATATTAAGCGGAATCCACGGTATATACAAACCGTATACACCGTGGATCAGTAGATACGCTTGTCGGTGTGTCTTTACAGTCTCTACATTTCACTTTCAGTTAACATCGGTACATGATGATGATTTTTCATTAGGCTAATAACTCGCCAAATGTGGCGCGAAGTTGCTTGTTCTTACCTTGTACGATTCAACTGGAGATATATCTATCAAATTTCCATCGTTGTCTAGCTCGTGAAACGTTTTTAAATATTAAATATTGCCCCTGGCCCGAGAGGGCAAAAGGTTGCCGACCACTGGATTAGAAAACAAATCTAACCGATAACTGGTGCAGGTTATGCCTTATATTATATACCTACTTTAGTATATTATATACTTTTTTATTTTATTATTATTTATAAGAATATATTTACAATCTATTTTTACAATAACCAGTAAGTTTGATGACAACATTCACCTAACAAGAAATTACATTAGGTTAATTATTTGGTATTTTTTAATTGTTTTTTTTTTTTTTTTTTTTTTGTATCTTATGCATTAAGCATGTCTCGGAGCCACAGTATTTTTAATCTTCTGGGAGCGTGTATTGCAGAGGATAGTTTTTGGATTAAAGGATTATAACGAGTGTAAAATTTGGAAAAGAATTTGGTATAATGGGATTTGGCCAAATCGTTAAGAGTAGGTAATTTTAAATCTTTGTGGAGGTTTTTATTTGTTACGTACTAAGGGGAGAAGGTTCTTAGACGTAAGCATATGGATTGAAAAGCTTGTAGATTTCTGGTGTTAGAAGGCTTTGAAGACCCCCATAGCTGAATGCCATCATAGAGCCAGACCAGACGGATTATCACTTTACATATTGTCACCTTGTTTGTTAGGGATAGTTTGGATTTTAAAAGGGGTCTAAGGAGGTGCAGTCTGGAGTTAACTTATTTACGCTTTAGTTTTAGGTGTGGGCCCCACGTAAGACGTTTGTCAAACGTGAGCCCTAAGTACTTAACTTCATTTGCTGTTGGTATGACTTAGTTGTTTAGCGTAACTGGAGGGCAGTCAGAGTTTCTTAAAGTGAATGTTACGTGAATTTTATTATATACTTAAATTAAGAATGAAAACAAATGTGTACAGTAGAACGTCCGAGTATCATCACGGTGAAACGTGATGAAACTCGGACGTCCAGTTCTGTGCGCGGGCAATGTATATAGTTAACAAGTCATAAAACGGAAAAAAGAAAAAAAGAATTATCTTCGCAATGCCTACGTAGTTTCCTATTAACAATGGCAACGACGACGACAACGACGTCAATAAAAGTGCCACGAACGTATGGCCACAATACTATTACAGGTGTAGGAGAGAACCGCACATTTCGACGGTGAATAATAAAATACCGTATGTTGTGACATTCTCTTGACGTATGATCATTATTACAATCATCATAAACTGTTCTAAGGTCGCATGTGTAGTATATTATATAGTAGGTAGTATGCAGTAATGCTGCAGTTGTTTCGCGTTTTATTTTTATATTTTTACATTTATTCTTGTAATCACATGTCAACCGATCTGACAATGCACCAATAGGCCGATGGACGAATAAATAAAAATATTATATCACAAGTATATATGCTTACCAACATGATTTTTAATACTCACGGATGAACGTGGTGTCATTGTAAATAAATTGATTGTATACTGAAATACCTTTTTACACATATACTACGAACAAATATGATTTAGTAATAAACATTTAAATCGACACATATAGTACATAGGTATAATATCTATAAAATATTGTATATTATGATAATCTCGCTGTTTTGCGAATATCTCAATAATTATCTACAGCTTTAGCGTGATTGGACCTTGATCGACTTTCGGTGGAAAATACAACTAAATATACTACTTTGATCACCACATACTGTAACGTTTCGACTTGAATGTTTTTAATAAATATTATGATTCTACACTAAATTAATCATTTATATTCTATATAGGTTCTACTGATAATACAGTCGGCAACTGCGCAAGTGGACTGCAGTCCAAATCCCGGCCTAAAGAGAGAGTTGATTAATGACCATCGATCAATAAATATATTTATATCTTATTTTAATAAAATTATTTTAAGTTTTTAAATAATGTTTATTATGATGAACAAAAACTGAATAACATTTTCTCCGATGAACGAAAAAACGTTGAAAACATATTTTATATGTATTTTGTGAAATCGCTCCGACTACGCTTTCATTCTCTCCGACCACTTCAATTATGCCTTCAGTGAAGTTACGGTGATCCCATAGTGATTGAAGGCTTCGTTTACGTACTGGTTTTGTTAATTCTATTTTAATATGTTTTTCTTTTTAATTTAAGCACCCCTCCATCTCAAACTTTAACACGCTACTATCTTGACAACTATGAGAAAATGTATAAATAATGAAATATTTATTTTGGGATGTGGGATTATAATGTGTTCGTTTCAGTAACCTAGTATGATCAAACAATAAATATTAGCAAGACCCGTAAAGTACCTGCAAAATAAATTGTACCGAATTTCAACCATCATGACGCCTATGGACATATATTAAAAACTTTCTCATCACATCAATGTGCATATACTACTTAACAATGCTCTGTCTATATTTGCATATCAATATATTTATATAAATAAAAATAAACACGTATATATATTTATATATAACTAATAACTATAACACGTGCACCGTGCAACATTGTGTTTTAAATATTTAAAACGATTACAGCACGGTGTAGCTATAAATCTAGGAAAAGTATTTGGAAACATTATTCAAACGAACTAATAACTCAGTGACAACGACTGAAATGGACATTTCCAAGTAGAACTGCAATACTGGAATACGGCGGCGGCGGCGGCGCATAGTAAGAAGGACAAGTGATTCATTTGACTGCAGGGCGTTACTACAAGGAAAAAGCGCTCTATCGCTAAGGAAGTTTCAGAATATATCGTGACCGTCCGGTCGGCCAGTTGCACATCTGACAAGTAAACCATATAATACGGCCGTAGTGTGTGTGTGTGTGTGTGTGTGTGTGTGTGTGTGCGCGCGCGCGCGCGCGCGTGTGTACACAAGTCGGGTCCTATTTTCAACGCACTGAAAGCCGTGGCACGGCATTTGCCGGATACGTCGCAAAAGGAGAAGAAAAAAAATCAGTCCGTATAATAATATGACATTATTAAAAAACGTATTTTGATTTTTTGACAACACGTGATCGAACGAATAATTTATTGCACCGCGTGCGTTCTAGACTGCATAATATATTGTCGTTATTATATTATTATAATATTCTGATGAAAAAAATCCGTTGGTTTCCTTATTATACTATAAATAATATATATTTTATAATTTTTTTTTTTCATTTCATTTTAGTCGGCGTTAATATATTTCGCCTAATATAATATGATATTTCGTATAAACTTTTCAACGTAGTCGACGATAATCGTGTACCTATAATTATATGTACAACAGCATGAATGATGGTAAACTTGATGGCATACTTGTGTGATGGTGGAGTTTCGATTTAGAGCCATACGTCTTGTTACGATAAATATATATATATTATCGTTAAATACGTAAAATATATTGCGTTTGATAAAAAAAAGAAAATAAAAAATATCAGTACAGATCAAGTGACTCACGCTTTCCAAACGATTAAAAAAACCTAAAGTGTATTTTTCTGATGATGGTATAGCGCTCAAAATATGTCTTGAGCGACAAAAGGTGATGTTTTCATTTTATACATCATAATTTAAATATATCGACTGTAAATTAATATAAAAAGTTTAGTTTAAATGTTAAAGACATATCTTTAAACATTTTTGTTTATAAATATTTAGTGAAAAACCACAAATGATGACTATATAATTATTTTTAGTAAATATGATACCTGTGGAATACATGATATGTATAACATAATATGTAAATATATCTATAGTCTATAATCTATATCTGTATACAATGTGGATCCTTTGATAGATTATGAATAAAAAGTTATTATCGATAGCAGAGCTCTTAATGTAGGAGTATTTTAATTCACCCATACCCATTAAAATAAATGCAAAATACCAGTTTTTAGATTCTGAACGGGGTGATGGAATCTACTGATTTTACAATGATGTGTGTTTTATTTTTTTTTTTTTGTGTCTGACATCACGTTTTGGGGCAGTAAAAATACTTCAATTTTCTTAAACTGCAACTTTTCTGAAAAGAAAATGAACGTAGATGGTACTTGGGCATGTCAAAAATGAAACTTTTTTAATACTTTTTGAAAAAATCGAAAACAACGATAAAAGAATTACGAAAAAATAGGAAATTTTATGCAAAATCACGTTTTTACAAACTACATTTTTTTAAAATGCTCTAACTCAAAAACGAAAAACCAAATCTTTATATTGGTGTTCTCTATATGTGGTTAAGTTTTCAAAGTATTTTGACATATTTTGACTTATTTATAGACAATTTAAATTTTCGATTTTTGTAAATTGTTTTTTTTTTTAAACACCTATGAAATTTAATTGGCTGGCCGAAAACTCTCGAAAATTTAATACAAGGTTTATAATAAGCTTAACTTATTTTCACTAGAAAATATCGGTGATCGTTAGCCTCAAATTTTTTTTTATAAGCCCATAAAGCTCAAATTTGTATAAAATGTGTCATAATCACGATAATTTGCAAGTTATTTTGTAGATAAAAATTCATAAATTTTTTTCTGTTTATACTTAAGGTTCAAAATTTTAACACTAGTTTATCCATAAGCTAATCTTCAAAAAAATATAAAAAAATTTCTACCGGACCAAAAGGAAATAATTTTATGACCGTTTGAAATTTAAATTTTTACGAAATTGCATAAAATAGTGATTTATCATGAAATGATTTTAAATATTTGTTATAATTCAAAAAGTATAAGTTGCAAAAACTTTAAATTTTTACCAGTTGTTAAGATAGGCATTTCCTCTATGTCTTATTTTTTTCAAAATATTATATTGATTTTTAAGCCACTTGTAGGCATATAAAAAATTCGATTTTTTTACATTTTTTTTTTTGATAATCGGTGATAAAAAAATTGACTTATACAAAATACTTGAAAATTTAATAAAAGATTCCACACAAGTAGTTTTTATTGTCATTCAAGAATCATCAAAATTCATAGGCACAATTTTTTTTTATAAGCGTTTGAACAGCGAATATTGACATAAAATTACATGTAAAAAAATTTTTACTTCTACTTTTACTTAATATTTTATATTACTTATATTATTACTAAGTAATAAGTCAAAGTATAATATAATATATAAAATTCTAGACTGACAAATCATATCGGTTTTTAAAATTTGCTCTAACTCAAAAACGAAAAACCGTAACAACCTGAAATTTTCACCAAATCTTTATATTAATATTCTCTATACATACTTAAGTTTTCAAAGTATTTTGACATATTTTGACTTATTTATAGATAATTTAATTTTCGATTTTTGTAAGTTTTTTTTTTTTAAATATCTATAAAATATTTTTGGCTGTCTGAAAACTCTTTAAAATGTATTAAAGGATTAATTATAAGTTATACTAATTGTAACTAAAAAATATCGGAGATGATTTCACTCAAATTTTTTTTATAAGCCCATAAATTTCAAATTTGTAAAAAGTATGTTAAAATCGCCATAATTTGCAAGTTATTTTGTAGCTGAAAATTCATAAAAAATTTTCTGTCAATAACTAAAGTTCAAAATTTTAACACTAGTTTGTCCATAAGCTAATCTTCAAAAATATATAAAAAAATTTCTACCAGACTTAAAAGAAAAAATTTTATGACTGTTTTAAATTTAAGTTTTTAAGAAAATTGCATTATAATTCAATTTAAATATAAGATACTTTATTATTATATAAACATTTTAGACAAATATATTAACTGCGTTCAGAATCGTTATTCGTATACAATGATATCTATCATTGCATTCAAATTTAACAAATCCATTGTAATAATGACCTATCATATAAACGAGGTACACTCCACCCCCAACTGTACAGCAAAGCGAGGCCCACCCGTTTTTTTTTTTGTAGATATTTTAGCCAGTATTATGTATTATAAGTGGACTATACTCTGATAGTAATAGCCATTCTTTGTAAGACTTGGTTGATTATACGTAATAAATATATACTCACAATGCTCATAATGAAAATTATAATATTGGTAGTTAATACGTATATTTCGTAGTTATCTTATATTTGGAATTTTACACTTGCCAGTTGCTTACTTAATATTTCTCGATATTTACGATTGAACATTAATATATAATATTTTCATGAGAGTAAACTTGAAAGTTAACCAGTCACTCAGATACGAATAAATAAATTTCTAATCAAAGCGAGAAATTTATTTATATGTTTCACCCTCATAATATAAATTTAATCACGTCGATGATTATTATTTAATATTTTTCGTCGCGTCTTGTAAACGCGAGAAGATGAGTTGAAATCCAACAAACGCGTTTCAATGCATTATATAGTTTATATTTTAGTAGCAACAATTTTTTCAAATCAAGTGTAGGTACCGCGTGGGCTAATGTATCTATTAAGCGTTTAACGACCGGATTTACAGCCCACGTTCGGCCCGGGTCAGTCGATTCGGTGAGGTTATAGTTTTTATTTTTTTAAGATTCTTTACGACAGAAGTTGTTATTATTTTTATTGAACTATTTATTACACCACGCGACGATGACCGAGGCCTGCGGTCAACACGCGTTGTCTTCACCGATATTAGCGGATAAAATAAATTCATTAGCTCTATGTTGTATACTGCAGAACATATTCTAATATAAATAATCGCGGGATCGTAGACTGTAATATATAATGTTTATATAATAATATGACTTCATGTGCTGTGTGTATATTATTTTATACAGAAAACACCAAGATAAATAACTATAAAGTAGCCAAGTAACTTAGGACGGTATGAAAATTAGTAATATTTCTCTCTTTCTCACTCTGTCTCGTGTAATGACCTCACGTTTTGATATTCGCAAAGGGTTAATTAGTCGAGCTTATGACCGCATGCATACGTTGTACATACGTAATAATCGTACTATGGTAAGCATCACACCGATTGATGATACCATTAAGATAAGGGGCGCGTGTGTGCTAAGAGCGAACGAACCTGGTATACGTAATATTAAAACGTTTACACGGGTCGATTCGGATCTTACAATTAGATGGCGAGGTCGTTGTGAAAATAATAATATTATAATAACGCGATATTATTATAATAAATAAACAAATAGATAATTCGTTGCGGCGGCACCTTAATGATTTCGGTTGAACTTTGCCGAGAGCTACAACCGTTATTGATCGTGAAGAGCTTCACCGGCAGTGTTGTCCAACGGCGGCGGACCACCTGTTGAAGAATAACCGTATATTATAGTGTACGTTTTTTAGATCGATACGAGTCGATATGGCACGTATACGATATAATATGATATAGGTACGCATAAAAAAATTAAAACACAAAAAAATATTCCGTGTGCAACCGCATCTTATTTCTATATAATATCTGAAACCCGGAGTGGCCCGGCTTCACTGCATAACGCGCACATTGCCTCCGACCAGGGGAATATTTTACTTGCATGATCATGTTACTCTCAGATAGTCCTGTAAAATAAATCGCCATCCTGAAATGACTCTGAAATACAATACGCGCATGTATTTTATATCGAAAACAATGCCCAATCTTCAGTATTATTATAGAAAGGTCTGTCAACTAAACGTTCGCCGGTCATCGAGGGTTGGTAATAATATTGCTACTGATATAATGGCTGATATTGTCTTGTTTCGGGATAAACGTGATCGATTTATTTTAGAAACATTATTATGGCCATCCGGCACGAGTCAAAACCACGATATAATTTTAAGAAATATTCTTTAAAATTTGCTGCTTTGTACTTGACTCCAACAGTGTCTCTCCCTCTCGTTCAGTAACGTAAATAGGAGAATGCCGGCGCATCCGAGTTGGGTCCCGAATACTAGTGGCTAATCGCAGGTAGTGTACTAGTTGGGTCCCGGATTTCAAAAGGTGCTATAATAGTTGGGTCTCGGATTTTTAAAGGTACTATACTAGTTAGGTCCCGAATTATTATAGGTATTCCACTAGTTCCTGAATATATTTTAGTAAGTACTACACTATACTAATATTTTAACAGACTGTCTATGATTTATTTAGACCACAGGTATGGTTAAAAATGTTTTTACAGTTTTTTTTTTTTTTTTTAAATATTAAAAATGCTAAAGTATAAGTAATTGATAGTTTGTAAAAATATTATAATAATTTAAATATTATACAATAATATAAATACAATTTTATTAAATTGAAAAGTAAATGAAAACTACTTATACGTATATAATATGACTATTGGGATATTCGTAATAAAAAAAGACGTAAGTGGTTTTCGAGCATTCGTTTAATAATTTCAGTGTTATCGGTAATATCTGATAATTTTTGACAAACTATCTGGAACAACGATAAATGCCGGTTAAACCTCGATGAGTTATCTATCGACGACTTTAACACGGTGCGCACCTATCGTTACACGTTGGTAGTAAATGTTCTGGCTTCTAACCACTAGCACTATGGATGATTCTAACGTTATGTTCAGTGAAAAGGGCAAAAAAATATATATTATAGAAGGATATAAATTTTCATTTCACAAACTTCTGAAAAATGATATTGAACGATGGAGATGTATATTCGTAGATTATATAAGTCAATTTTTAAATATAACGAAAATCAATTTATTGATCAAAAGTTTGACACATAATCATAATTGTGAAAACTTATATTTTTAAAACATTTTCAGCCATACCTGTGGTCTAAATATAGATCATAGACAGTCCTAAGTTTGTTAAAATGGGAAGGAAAATGTTAGTATAGTGTAGTACTCACCAAAAAATATTCAGGAACTAGTGTTGTAGCTAAAATAATTCAGGACCCAACTAGTGTAGTAACTAAAAAAATCCGAGGCCCAACTAGTATAGTACCCACAAAAATCCAGGATCGAACTAGTGTAGTACCTATAATAATTCGGGACCCAACTAGTGTAGCAATTATAAATTTGGGACCCGACTCGGATGCAGCCGAGAAAGCGGCTACATTAGGGTCCTAAATCCAGGAAAATTGTAGTCTTTTTTTGCAGAATATATTTTTTTTTCGCGTATACAGTCATTATAAGATAAAAGTTATTAATATGAATGGAATATAATTGTATAAGAAATTATATGGAGTAACATCGGTTATCACGAAAGATATAATGTCATCGTAGAAAATAGTCGTAGAAGCGGCTTATATTAACAACTTTGTGAATTTATAAGCTCATAAAGTAAAAATGTAATTGTTATTTGTTAATACATTGATATCGATGTTTATTTGATCGTTTAATAACTAAGTGAATAATTATTATTCTTTTAGTGAATATCGAGAAGAGGACGTTCAGTATTTCGCATTGTGACCGAATTGTTATGTTATACTGTTACACCAATAGTCTCTCTCTCTCTCTCTCTCTCTCTCTCTACCTGTACATTTAACGTAAAATTCGTCTTGTTCGTACAAAGTGGACAATACGACATAGGTTCATAATATCTCCTATACGCCACTAATACGATCCGAGAAAACAATCCTAACTTCATGCGCGGTACACATAATAATTTGATATAGTATGTTACGCATACGCATATGTGTGTCGTTAATAATTTATCATTATAATACACGTGTGTACAGCAGTCGTTATAATACTATACACATAATATTAAACACTGTTTTCGAGTTTCCACGACGCAATCATAAAATTAATGTTAATAACAGTATCGTAACGAATCGGTTATATTATGCGACCGGATTGCGCGGTACGAGCTGAGCTGCTGCAGAAGTGTACCGTGTGCGCGTAGGTGGAGCGTGGCGGTGTATAATATTATAAGGTACACCAGTCGGCTTCAAACAGGATTTCTACGCGGCCGGCGATGAGGACCCACGGGGATGTGTGGTGTAAATGGCTTCAAGCGATCGTCGTCGTCGTCGTCGTCGTCGTCGTCGTGTATCCTCTAAGGCCAAACCACTCACGCGCGCCAAATACACCCCTCGGCCGGCCGCGCGCGTTATCTGATCGCTCGCGGTTTCGTGAAAACAAAACGAAAATAAAAAAAAAATATTATTATTATCATAATAACGTTTGCAGTGTACACATCGTTATAATTTATTATTGAAACTATCGCGCGCGTTTATTTTAATATTGTCTCGTGATTGACTACCATTTATTTTTTACAACCGCTACTATATGCGCTGTACATTATCATAATATTATACTGTATGTCTATGCCTACAACATAGGTATATGGACTTGCACGTATACCGCTCCACTTAACCCGCGAGACCCGGTCGGCGAGTACTACGACACTGCTGCTCTCCTAGGGCGATCTTTCTTTATCATTATTATTATAAATTATTATTGTTTGTACTCACCGATTGTGTGTATGTGTGTGTATGTGTACATATAATAATATTATGCTGCGCGAGTGCGTACACGTAATAATAATATTCAGGACTGTACGCCGCGCGTGTTATAATCGAAATCTCGTTTATTTATTATTATTATAATATTATACTCGTGTCGGAGGTTACGAGCGCGCGGGTGTCAAGGGAATTGTGCTTTTCGTGACCGATATTATATAGTACATAATATGTAATATTGTTATTGTAATGTATATATGTGTAAGATCGTTACATATTATAATATTATTATAATACGTTACCACTGGACACGTCATCTGACGCAACTATATACGCGCCGGTCGTAATGTAGCGCGGTGCCGCACAACCCAGCGCAGTTTTAACTGCGTTGACCGATAGCCTCTTAACCTATATCTGTGCGACGGTCGAGGATTCAACCGTAGGTATTATGTCGCGGACGCAATCGTATCGTTATCGTATTGTATTTTCGCCACATCATAATCGCGCTGTTTATAACATTACAATAAAAATTACGTTTTACTTGCACATGGTACGTACATAATGACAATTGGTCTAAACGCAAAATACAAAGACAAACGGGTTCAAGCGCGAGTGGCATCAATATTTCAACTGCTAAGCTCTTACATCCGAATTTTCAAATTTCGACAAATCCGAATTGTTGCCCGTTACATATATACTTATATTATTGGCTGATTCTATACCGTTATGCATTATAAGTTGTTATTTTACTATCTACAATATTTATTTATTATTTCGTTTGACGGAATTGCCCCATACTAAGAAAATTTGATAAAACATTATCCTAATAAGATGTTTTGTACAACAGAAAGTTGACGAATTATAGAAAATATTAGTTATTATAGTGAAATCATGATTAACAAGTATATAGTCATACTAAAAATTGTATAATAGACGCTCAACTATTTAAGTCTAAAGGTAACGAGGTGAGAAATAACTTAACCAACTAATAACATACGACTCTCCAATTACTAATAATCTTAGGGTACGTATCATTATGCGTGATGATACACTCTACGTGATTATCTTTTGTGGTCACTTCAACTACCGATTTGGCAACACCTAAATTTAATTCTCTATAGAGCATATCATCATATTCGTGGTGCCAAGCACACATTAATATTTTACTAGTACTTGCACATAGATTATAATAAATATACTAAAGATTCGATGCCTAAAGAAGAATCGTTATCATACATATTCACTGAAAGTCAAATGAAGTTCAAAAAAAAAAAAAAAGAAGATAGTATAAGTGACCAACTACACGAAATCCTTGGACTAAACAGAAACAACAGATAAAATGAAAACTTATTAATAATTCGTCAAATACACGTTGTGTTATAATGAATAGGAAACAACATAATTAGTTCAATGATTCATATTATACCTATAATCGTATTTTACCCCTTTACATACATAATAAGTACTCTTAAAGCACACATGCAAATATCTTTTGATAAATTTATAAAAAAAAAAAAAATTTAATCATGATAACTAAATTTAATAATTCAAATGATATGTGATATGCAAACGCTTACCGTTGTACATACTATAATATTGTATAGTATTTGGTTGATGATGTTATGTAGGTATACACGACAGTGTTCCCAAAAAAGTCAAACGTTTGTAATCGTGTTTTTCGACGTATTGTAAGCTTAAAACTTTATGCACTGCCATTGGAAAAATAACTTACTCCTAGTACCACTAGTACCTATTTACTTAAAAAAAAATTAGATAGTACCAACATCATGTCTATAGTATATATTTCTAGATAAAAGTATATATATATATATATATATATAACTCCGTAAAAAAAAAAATAAAATATTATGCACAGGTGATCGATATCAGGTCGAACAAATAACACAGGACTATAATTTAAATGATGAAATAAATCTCAATAATAATAATAATAATAATAATAAATATATTATGTATACCAATCATGTACATTGGTACCTATGAAGGTATTATAATATTTTGCTGCCGTAATGATTACAATGTTTAGAGCACAATGTATTATATATAGATGAAACTATATTTGGTATTAATATCTTAATCATTTCACAGTGATTTACGATCAATAACTATATTAGAACAACTGACGCATAATAATATATTATATGAAACGCACTGCGATCGACATTTAAATGAACAATACACGCGGTCGCTGTTATCTGAGTCTTATCGTTGTTATTGCCAATTGTAGACTGTGAAACGCGCTCTATGTATATTAATTCAGATATTTAACTCAGATATTAAACTGCAGATATCCAACATTCTGAAGCTTATTAAATACGAGTAGCTGGTTAAAAGCTCACACACACTCGAGCGTTATGTGTACACGTATATAACATTTTTTGCACACACGTGCACATCTATATGCATATCGTTTAAACAAAGTTGGAAGATAAAATCGTTATTCGTAAAAAATTATCCGAACACGAAACCGTACCTACTCGAATTTAAACCTGTCCGTATACGTTTAACGAGGTAACGTCAGTTACTTATTTTTTTCTGCGGGAGATAAGTAGGTATGTTATATACATTTGCGCATAGCGGATTGTGTTGTGGATAATAATAAACAGTGGTCTAATAGTATGACGTTTATCTGATAGAACCAATATCGCTGAGTTGTCCAGACAATGGTGTCTCTACGCAAGTTTGGATTGAAAAAAAAAAATCAATCTAGTCCGGGATTGACGCGAGTATATTTCTGAGAATCCCAAAACGTCATTTGTCACGCAGTCGTGTCGCGTTTTCGAAACGTCAGCCGCGACGGACTCGATGTGATATGGTAAAAAAAAAAAAAATTGCGAACATTCGATGACTATATTCTATCAATATATGTTACTTTTTATCTTGTATAGTATACTTGCACTCTCATTTTTCTAGTGCATAAAAAAAAAATTCCTGACAAGATAGTAAGCGTGTCTTTGATAAATGTTGATATGGTTTTCATTTCCAAAAAATTTTTTATATTCTATGTTACGTATAAATATTGTATTTAGTCGTAATTATTATTATTTTTATTTTCTTAAATATAAATCTTGGTTTAAAGACAAACATTGGAATTAGCCATATTATAATGTAGTATTACGTACTTATACGAATATAATGTATATTCAGTATAATGTATCTTTTTTTTAAGCAAGTCTGATACATGGCTTCAATTTTAGTGGCCCTTCAAAAAATATAGTTATAGTATAGTAATATGTATTGCATTCCTTTGCTTCCAATGGGACACTGCTTCGTGAATTGTGGGTCATTTTACATATGGGATGAAGTGGGTTAAATATTTGTGTTCGAAAATTTAATTTTGTATATAATAGTTCTCTCTCTCTCTCTCTCTCTCAATGGTTTAAATCATTGGTCCTTTATCATCTATTGAATAAATTCTAATTTATTTTGGTCCACCCCTATTGTTCTTTCCTTCTATTCTTTCTTCTATAATCAGTTTTAACAAACCTACGTGTATTATTATGATATGGCCTATTCATTCATTTCGTCTTCTAACTATGTCTTTCCGTAGTAACTTTCCTTCTGATACTCTTCCTAGTACTTCTGCATTGGTTACTCTGACCATCCAACTTTTTCTTAACATTCACCACGTTTTATACGCCTCAAGTCTTTTTCGCTCTTCCATTGTTATTATCCAGGTTTCACGCACATATGGGGCGATGCTCTATACAGATGTCTTCAATAGATTTTTTTTGTAGTTGTTGTTTCTTTTATATTAGTTAGGAAAGAAAAATTCACTACGATTTTAACGATTTCCATGTAAAAAATGTGTACACCTCAGACCTTAGAGTACCCGTACGATTTCCCGTTAGATTAAGGGGGTGGTGAGGGGACACACATGATGTCCAAAACAGTTCGAGAAGCACTGCCCTGATCCCTATAATAAGCGGTATTAAATTCTTCTTATCGGGCCTTGATGACGGTCAAAATGTAGAAACCTTTGCGGCAGCACTTTATCTCTCTCTCTTTCTATAATATATATATAAATAAATGTAATACAGATGAAGCGCAGACGAAGAGGGCCAAAGGTTAGGTCCGGCTTGCTGTATCGATTATTGAGACACTCACGTCGACGGATCCGTTATCGTTTCGCCGAGTTTGCAATCGCATCGCTGGCCGTCGATTGTGGCGTGACGACAGCAGCGGCGGCGGGGTCAACGCGGCGACGACGACGACAGCGGCTGCCGTTGTGCATTATAAATACGACTATATGGATGCCGATCGATTGACCGATAACGAACGGGCCGGTGCGCGATGCCGAAGCGCGTTGGACCGAGAAATTAATCGGCGACTGTATCCTCTGCGATGTGCGCGAGCGCCTGTGCGGCGGATAACCATCTACCGGGTAACGCGTTGTCAATTGCGCGCGGTTGCAGTATTTGCACGTATATTATTATATTATAAGTGTGTATTATGTTATAGAGATTATACCGCCGCCGACGCCGCCGAGTCTTTTGTATTTACTTAAGCACCGGGTTTTCGCCGCGGACCGATTCAAAGGGTTCCCGTGCAGCAGCCGCCATCGCCACCACGGATGGTTTATGTGCCCGAGGCGCGTTTGTCAACGGGGTCAAAATATAAGGAAATAATATATCGTTTGTTCGTGACCGCCACCGTATATATACCGTATATATCGTTTTATACACTTATATACCCGCGTGTGTTTGTGTGTGTGTGTGTGTATACCAGAGATATGTAAAATGAACTTACGGTTGTATCACCACAGGCATCATCACAATCGACACCTTCTACATAATATTACACCGATGTGCACTGTAGTATTAAGTAATGTTAACAAACCAGTGCTCGGAAACGATGAATTTACCAATAATTAGCCAACGGACCACCACTGAGTTAAAAACAAATCGAACAACAGTGGCCATGCCTATACGCAGCGAGTTTGCAACCACAATTATAATATAATAATATCATATATTATACGTTTCTGTTTAATATTATAATACCGTGATCGGCGTGATCATTTGTTCGGAACCCGCCTGCAGTAACCGCGGAAAGATATCGAAGGCTCGGCGAGCGCCCGCAAAAAAAAAAAAAAACATTTATAATAAATAAAACGTTTTTAATACACAATTATACACACACGTGATGTTTTCCATATAGGTGCGTTCTCGCATTAGCTAATTGGTTTTCCATGTACAGTAGCCCTGAATTACGCTAATGACCGGTTCGAAAATGGTACCGACGACGATTATTATTATTATTATTATTATTATTATTATTGTTATTGCCCGATAAGGTCAAGGTACGGTCCTCGTTGATGAATTGTGTTGGGGAGGGGGGTTGAGGTAAGATAATAGAATTAAGGATGCGGACTTGGATATATAGCTCCCTCCACCCATGACCCGAGCACTGCAACGGTATTAGTAGAATCCTTGAAAGGTGCCCGCGATAAAAAAAGTTTATATTATTTTGTATATATGTATATATATATACGTATGTATTAATTGATTCCTATATATTATATGCGTATAAATGTGCATTTGTGCAATCCATTATCAAACCAAGAGATAGTGCAGTGCGGTATCTACTCCGTGTATATACACTGACCACGCGCACGTACTTCTTGCATGTACTGTAATGCCTGCGCGTTTAATATAATATAATACGCACCCATTGTTGTCGGTCGTAATGTAAGTATAGGTGCACGCTCGAAAGAAAAATCGAAACGGTCACGACGACGCACACGAGTGGTGCACCAGCAGCAGCAGCGGCGGTGGTCGGCTTTTCTTTTTTTTTTTCTCTTTGTCGCTAAAAAGAAATAAAATATAATATTATACGGCGCGCGTTCGCGGATCCTGTTTATTCTGCAGGTACCGTACCCGGTTCGGACAATAGGAGCGGAACAACGCCCAGGGTATAATGCGCCGTCTCGTACGCGTAACTTTTTCATACATTATAAATATATGTAAGCGCTGCGTAGCGCACGTGTACAATAGTCTAAATAGGGAAACGGGCAACGGGTATATTATATACGTATGTTAAATGATCGCACGGCCAGATAATATTATATGAAAACGAAAGAAGAAATAATTACCACGTGCCACGACGCCGCCGCTGACACTTTCCAACACGGAAATTATTATTGCAGCGCAGCTCATGATAACGTATAACTATAATATTATAATAGTATAGGTACCAACGACCGATCTAGGCAAGTCCTATTAGTTTTCCGTTTTAAATCACACGTATCCTATTCGAAACGTATAATAATATTATAACGCCCGTAGTTCTAATGATGGCTGCAGTATGCGTTCTGGTATTTATGAATACGCACATAGGCGCCACCGGGACACTTGTTAGAGGGATGAAATAGTACACATTAATTTTTAAACAATATTTATTTTCTTTAAGTTAAATACTAGTATGATAATATATTTTCAAGTTTTAGAACTATACAAATGAATAGTAATAAATAATTTTTTTTAAATGTTTACTTTTATTTTATCAAAGTTTCAAGTATATTCTCTTGCACCCCTATCGCAGCTCTTATCAGTCTTATCGATAAGCAGAATATACCTGTATATACTTGAGTATACCATTTTATGAGTATAGTTAAAAAATAAGTTGAAATTAAAAAATTTGCTGATCAGTTACAAATTTATAATAAACAGTATCTCTATAAGTAGTAAACGGTCACAATGCAAAAACCAATTCACTAAATTGAAAAAAAAAACCAATATAGAAACTAATAAAAGTTCATCTAACTTTTAAGAACTTTCCGTAAATTCATCAAAATTACTCACGTAAATTTAACGGAGTAAAAAATATTTAATGAACTATATTAACATTTGGCTTAATTATAATTATACATCATAGCCAGTTTAATGGCGAAGGGGAAGAGTTCTGCTACTTTGATCAATAAACATCAATTAATCAAATATTATAATATTTATACGATGCTTTGATAGAACACTTAAATGTATTATACAATTATTTATTAATTAACATATTGTACATGTTGAAATCAAATGTAACCTTCAAATATTCAGGTATAATATCCGGATATTATAATATCCTATCCGTCATAATATACCACCTACATCGTAATCGCTCGTTTATATATATATATACAGAATAAATATTTGGAAGTCTCACTGGTCTACTTCGTTACCATACCGGTAATCACGTTTAGCACCTGATTATTATATGGATTGATTTAATTGAATTATCGGTTTATTCAATGTACACCTTACATAAGGCTATAAAATATAATGTATTGTTCAAGACGTGATATCGGCATTATTGTTGTTATCTAAATATTAACTGCGTTGCCTGTTATAATGCGCGTGTGGCCAAATCGAGGAATAGATCAGACTTGGCCTGCACCCGCCGCCGCGTTATAGTTAAAATATACCTACATAATATATTGTGTGCATACATTATTTTATAAGTCCAGACATCGCCGCTGGAACGCGAAATATGGTAAGACATAATTATTTACGATGCGTACCTATACACAAACATGATACGGTATACAAGAAAAAAAAAAGAAACACACACACAAGCGGCAAATAGGTTAATGTACGAAATAGTGGGCGTCTCATTAAAATTCAACTCGTGTCAATTTTTTGGTAGCTAGCAGCTAAAACGCACGCGTAGTATTCGAAATTCTACGCGAGGAACCAATTATCTAAATCGAAATTTAAATACCACCGTGAGGTGGAGATTTAAAATCGGTCGACAGAGGTGAAATCAACACGTGTGTTACGGACGGAGACGCGCCGAGACGGGTATAAAATACATTATACCATTATAATATCTCTCGTGTATGATATATACATGGTGCGGAATTCGGTTCCTTCGCGTTACAGTACACTATATAGCTACTGAAGCACGGATCAACTGTAATGCCACGTCCACATACCCGTTAAGGCTGACACGACGTCCACATTTTTTTCGAGTTTGACGTCCTTTGCGATTTTCAACTTTTTTTTTTTTTTTATCTTTAAACGCATTTTTTTTAACTACAATAATAATAATATTATTATAATTTATCCCGGCCAAATTACGTATAGTAGCGTCACGGCAAATATAATTTTTCGTAATATTCGAACAATGATTTTGGCCCTGTTCAACTGCTATGAGGATTGAGGAAAACCAATTGCAGCAATTAATTAGTTTAATGATCTTAAAATCTAATGGTACCTAAGCCTATGTAGAAAATATCAAAATAAAATATGGAATTATCAAGAACAGATTTTTAAAAATCATTAAGGATACTGCAGTTATTATGTTATTGCTATAGATACTGGATTTATATATATACGGTGTTTGTGATCAATCATATTATTTTTAATAATTATAGACCTATATTTATAAAAAAATTAATATTTTTTTTAATTTAATTTTTTCTTTAATTCCTGTAGTACTCGAAATTAGACGCCATGAAGAAGTATTAATGATGCAATGTTACATTTTTTTCAGACTTCTAGTTTTAAATCCGCATCAAAATACATTGATTTGATGGGAAAGAAACAACTTTATTTAATGTGAACTGCCCGTCAAACGGGTCGCCTAAAAGACACAGTGTACAGAATCAGACATATTTGTTACAATGAAATGGAAAAAAAAACAGTACATAAATGAGAATATTAAATTAAAAAAAAGTAAAGCATTCAATAAAATATGGAGTGATTGTAGAATATAAATGAAAAAATTAATTAATCCTAAGAGAATAAATGCTTATGTATAATATTAAGTGTGTCTCTCATGACAACTAAGCATATTTCTCTTAGTTCTTTTA
This sequence comes from Chaitophorus viminalis, assembly GCA_025469195.1. NCBI lineage: Eukaryota > Metazoa > Arthropoda > Insecta > Hemiptera > Aphididae > Chaitophorus > Chaitophorus viminalis. The sequence continues at coordinate 6,050 of JAIPRK010002143.1, read as the reverse complement.
AATCTAATGCCTTGTTTTTAAAGAAGTCTTTAAGCAGAGGGGATGCTGTTCCACGTGCCCCGAACCATAGACCATGGACCTCCCAATTGCTTATTTGGTATTTATTTTATATCAATTTAAACTATTAATACATTTCTTTCTCCATGATCAATTTTATCTCCATTTTATCAAACAATACTTCAATATAATTTTATATTTATTTTAAAAAAAACAACTACTTATCTATGTTTAAAGGATTAAAAATTCATTGATAATAAATAACAATAAAATAATCATACCAAAAGCTGTTGTGAATAATTAACAAGAATTCGTGTGCTTCGTTTCATACTCTTGTGCAATATACTAAATATTTATATTATACTATTATAATACCATATAAAACACGGAATTCTCATCGTGTTGTAATAAACGTTAAGAACTGAACCATTTTTCAATTTACTCGTAATGTAAAATCGTGTAAATAAACACTAAGATAAAATATTCCGAAAGAAAAGGTTTTATGTGTAGCTTAGAAGGCGAATAACTAGATCGGTATTTAGAAGGGCGGCGAAGTGGGCAAGCAGCTCCGAGTGAAACTCTCGGAAGAAGCTGTGAATATTTTTACAAACATCTTTTTTTGATCTGCTGATACGCTGAATTAAAATATAATAATACACTCATCAGAATATAATCTGTTCAAAACTGTTAGTTAAAGTGTAATACATATAAATTTACTGAAATTAACAGTGCTAGACAAGTTAATGATTTTTTCAACTCGGTTATTAACTATATGTATATTCATTAATAATAAAAGTTGATTTTTATATTAAATTATATTATTTTAATGTACCAATGAATATATGTGTATGTGTGTATACGCCGACTAATAAAGAAATGAGCTGCCGATATTTGCAGCTGTCTTGAGTAGGATCCCCACAGGACAAAGTGCATTAAAACAATATTATTATACACACGCGGACGGTATACAGACCTGAGACAGGATGCGTCAAACGTATAATATGTGTCACATTTCTATGTAATATTATATTAATTTAGAAAATTTTAATACACCTTATCGGAATTCGTATTTATGTTCATATTATTTTATCGTATAAAGTCGATTCGCACTGTATAGTCGAAGACTATATATCAGGGCTTGAAATCGAAATAAAATAATTCGATTTTAATTAAAATTTTAGGTATCGATATTAGTTTTTTTCGATATTAATCTTAATTTTAATTATTGATATAAGTTTTTTCGATTTTTATTTTTGATTAATATATCGATAATATGATAATATGATCTTAATATTGTTGCAAAAAATTTATTTAATTGATTTTTGATTTGTATTTAAATTTTAAGAATTGCATATTTTTTTTTTTTTACCATGGATTTCACATTTACATTTAATATGATTTTAATATAGCTATATTATTTCCAATTTTGATTTGATCTGACCCATAATAATAATTCTATTTTACTTTTACATTTCAACGTATTAATTTTGGAAATATTATTATGGGAAAGTATTGATAATCTGATATTGACTAGCTCCATTCACGAGAACAATTAAATATTAATAAACTCGATGGAATACCAACAATATCGTTCACAGTAATGAAAAAATAGATTAGATAATAATTCAACCGTGTACCTATGTAAAAATAAAAAAATAAAACTTTCCACAATAAAACAATGCGCGGATTGTTTATCATACCGGTATAGCTATTTTAAAAAAACGAATTACGAAAAATATTAGTTAGTAGTTAGTAGTTACTAATGAATAGTATCTTTTTTAAATATACCTACATTTAAATAATATTAATATACATTTATTTATAACATATCATAATACAATATAATGTTGGGCGTTGGCTATTGTTGAATAACAATTTTTATTTTAAATTCAAAATCGATTTGTAAATAAAACCAATTATTATTTTAATATAAATTATCAACATCATATTTTTTCGATTTTATTTAAAATTTTGAATATCGATTATCGAAAATATCGATACTAATTTAAATTTTGATTTTTTACAAAAATTTTAACTATTTTTATCAATATATGAAATCGATTTTGAAATCGATTTCAAGCCCTGCTATATATGAGATAGTGTTAGGCAAACAGTTTTCATAGTTCATTTCTTCGACAAAAATACTTTTTAGAAAAAAAAGCCTGTACAAAAAGTCTAGGACGAATAAAATAAAATCAGTATTATTGCAATCGTTATGTTATTGGGGTGTACAAACGTAGAAAAAGTTTCTCAACCATATGTTCATTCTAAAAAATTGATATTATATTATTGTTTTATATATATGATGGAAAATCGATCGTTTACACGTGGCATTTCTTTACGTATATTATCACTATATGGTAACGTGGGTAACTATAGGAATGATTCGAAATCGACATTGTTTGGTCCGAAGAATTATCCCGTCAGTTGGTTTTGTGAGAATGTAACACACATTTATAGCGATTTCACGATGATGAACTACAGCGACAGTTTTTAGAATGCCGGAACACGTTCCCAAAAACATACTTTGCGCTATGCCAAAACTCGTTCCTTGTAAACGAATCGGCCGAGTCCAAGTCGTCCGGGTGGTGTTTGCCGGAAGGACTGATATTCGACCTGCAGCCATCACCATGCTATAACACCTTGACACGACCACGATGATTGCAAATCGACGAACCGATTTTCTGGACGTCGTGGACAACGGAAAACGGTGGCAGCATTGCTCAGGCTCCGGATCGGCCTGCGGTGGTCATGGTACGGAAAAACAGTGTGCTGTACTCATCCTCACCGTTTTTGAGGCTGAGTAAGCTGAAAATGAAGATGCCACATTTGTTTTCGGGGACGTAATCCCCAGTAGGCAGTTGCCTATTTTTGTCGAGTTTAAGGTCGAGTTTTTTGTTTTTTTTTTTTTTTCTGGACCTTGATTTGCTGTACAGTCAACGGAGCACTTTTTCACACAAAAAAGCCCTTTTCAGGGTCACCAATAATACCATAAAATGCGTAGCTCATGGGTCATATGACAATACGGGGAGGGGCGGGCGTCATAACGACGAAATCAATGTCCGACCGCAACCGAACATATAGGCACTACAAAAAAACGTGATTAACAGCGACCAAAAAGAGATCTACGAATTAAAAAAGAATCGGTTAACATTGTAATCATAATTGTTTTTCGAGGATCATTCATTATGTTGTACTTAAGATCGAATTTTTTATTTTTTTTTCTCGGCTTTATCATTTTTATCATTGTTCATTGTTCATATTTACAATTATTGTTTTTCATTATGCCTTCATTATCATTTTTGAGCAAGTTATTCAACAATAAATATAAACCAAATCGTGATTTGTAAGTGTACGACTTTGTTGTATGACGATCGTTACCCAAGTATATTATATTAATATCGTTTGTTCAATTAAAATACTCACTGTTTACTGAAATATCATTGTGATTTTTTAGTTGAGTGATATACGTTTTTGGATCACTAGAGAGGATAGGGAAGATTGAATTGATGAAGAACGGATAAAAATAATTTTTCTTAAAAAAACTCCGGTACAAAAGTTTCTATAGAACGATTAAAATCGTTAGACAGTGATATTGCAATAGTTCTGATCGGAGCATACGCACGTAGAAAAAGCGTTTTCTTCTCTCAACCATAGGTTCAATATAAAATAAGTGATATTGGTTTTTGATGGAAAATCGATCGTTTTCACGTGATATTGATTCGCATGTATTATTACTATTTATGGCAACGTTGGTAACTATAGAAATGATTCGAAATTGATATTGTTTGGTCTGAAAAATTATGCGCCAGTTGATTTTGCGAGAGTAACATGTACGATTACAGCCAATTTACGATAATGGACTGTGTGTTTTTGGGATTTCCATGTGTTCCCGAGGACATACTCCACCCTGTGCCGTACCACGTTGTTGGAGATCGAACCGGCCAAGCCAAGTCTTTCGGGTGGTGTCTGCCGGAAGGACTGACGTTTGACCTGCTGCCCTCACCGCAATACAACACCTTGACGCGTCGTCATCGGGATACGTGTCGCGGTCGTATCATATACACATAGCCGTGTAAAATATAATAAAAAAAACACATCGATATGGGTGCGTGCGTGTGTGTACAACAAACATTTATAATATGTAACGTGGGCGTTTATTATTATTATTGCATGTCGTCGCGGCGGCGAAGAGTTATCGCGACGCGGACGGTATTAATGTTCATCCGTCGTCGGCGTGTCGGATGTATACGTGTCGTCGACATATGGACTCGTGACAATAATAATAATAGGAACTCGTTCCAACGATAGAGAAAGAAATAGAGAAATTGTTTGAGAGAGAGAGAGAGAGAGAGATAAAGAAAATAAAATAACGCAGTCGTGCAGTGTACGTCGAGACTTGTAGCACAAAATCGATGTATGATCGTCCGGACGAAATGCAAAAATAGATTTTTTTGTTCTGCGGTAATTCGTTCAGTTAACGTAATCGATGTTAAAATACGTTAGTTTAATTAAAATTAGGGTGAAAATGGGATACTTTTTCTTATAATTTATTCGCGTTACAGAGAAATATTATTTCATTTTTATTCAAATTAGGGAGAAAAATAACTTTACGTATAAAATCGATTAATAGCTGATGCATAATATAATTGAAAACAATTTAACCAGGTCAAGTAACAAGTTATTAGAAAGACAAATTAAATAATCTCTTCAAGCAACATATAATTTTATAACTTAACTGTTACCAATCATAATATAAGTATATAGCTATATGATTCAAAACATAATATTGATTAAGTATCAAATAAATACATTTTTTTTTTCTGCTTTAGGGTAGGTTTATCACAACGAGCACGGTGTATTATTGCTTCATTTGTATACTGTAGTAGGTTATTCGTGTTATGGAGTGTGTGCGAATGTTTCGCAGAATACACCGTGGTCGCGGAAAGGAAAAGAAATAAAGGAAGAAAGAAACCGATCGGAATGAAAATAACGCGTCTAGTAACGATTTCTAAATCAGGTGGGACACGAAATCGCGGGCGCGCGCTCACGTCAACTCTGTCGATCGCGCTGAGCAGAGAGTTATGAGTCTGAATCGCCTTAAATGGGAATCGCGACGCGGACATCGTCTGTGGCAAGCGAACGCGGTGCAATGAATTATAAGTGCAGTCGTCGACGATTTTGCCGCATATATTTGGTCGACTCACGTAGTACCTGCGTACAGTTGACTCCTAAAACATGGAAATACGTACCTATATACATCGTGAGACGCAAGTGATGTTGATTTGTCACGTCCCCTTCTTTTGCGTTCGGAACACTTTAAGCAGTTACTTATGCCAGTTGTTCCATTGTCTCCGAGTATAAGTATGCGGAGAAATATCTCCGATAGTACACAGTAGCTCAAATTTTTTTTTTTAAAAACAAAAAAGACCTTGGACTTATTAAAAAATCGGAATTGCTATCTCTTAACTCAAACGATTAAAAAGTAATTATAGTTATAGCTATATATTATATGTACACACGTACAATAGGATATTTTATAATTTTATGAATGTTTTCGACACAAGATTTATTGAAAATCGATGTTTAACATTATTATACTACCAGTATAACAACCAGTCAGATGTGAAATTTGATTATTCAATCATAATAATTAAGAAATATGTTTATTAAAAACTGAAACTGAGCGGACGCTAAAAAATCATTTTGTTAGGATATAATTATAATAGGCACTTCTGTTATTTATGGTTTAAGCTTATTTAGCTTTACAAGTGTTGACTGCAGGTTATAGTCAGATTTTCTTATTTATTTTCTAAACTTACACCATTAAAAAGCAAATAAGATGCCTTATGGTTCATAATATTATATAGTAAACTAGTTGAAAATTTACCGTAGAAAATGTTTATTTACAAAATAAAAAAAAACAGGTGGGTCTCGCTTTGCTGTACAGTTGGGGGTGGAGTGTACCTCGTTTATAGGATAGGTCATTATTACAATGGATTTGTTAAATTTGAATGCAATGATAGATATCATTGTATACGAATAACGATTCT
>JAIPRK010002142.1:0-28159 GCA_025469195.1 Chaitophorus viminalis | reverse complement strand
GCATGCGGGTGCTAATGATCCGGTAACAGCGCGCTACCTAGCCTAACGAACATCGATAATACAAGCCGGTTTCCACGCCGCGAGGGCGACGGCGGTATAGATGTTATTAACAGAATTATGTGAGGATATTGTCTCGTTACATGTTTCATCAAAATTTTTTTTATCTACAATCACAAAAACAAAAGTTAAAAATTAGAATATTTTAAATGTTAATAAATAGCATAGAAATTAATAAAATATTTTAAAAAAAAAATGCTAATCTAAACAACTAGTAAAAGTTTCTAAGTTCTACGAATCATACTTTTTGAACAACAACAATCATTTAAAATCGTCTGAGGATAAATCGTTGTTTTATGCGATTTTGTAAAAATTTAAACTTAAAGCGTTCATAAAATGTTTCCTGAAAGTTCGTTAGAAATTTTCTTATAGTTATTTGAAAAAAACTTATGGATAATCTTGTATAAAAATGTTATACCTTAAGTATAAATACCAAAAATGTATAAATTTTTAACTACAAAATAACTTTTAAATTATCACGATTTAGACATATTTCATAAAAATTTGAACTTTTGAGATTTTTAAATAAAATTTGTGTCTAATAATTTTTGATTTTTTTGTAATTGCGATAAGTAAAACTTATTATATAAACTTCGTATTAAACTTTCAACATTTTTTGGACAGCCAAATTTTTTAATCGATATTTCAAAAGAAAATACTTAGAAAAATCGAAATTTTCAATTATAAATAGGTTAAAAAATGTCAAAATTTAACCAAGTATATAAAATACTAATATAAACTTTTGATTAGAATTTCAAGTATTTGTGATTTTTTGTTTTTGAGTTACCGCGTATCAACTTTAACTAAGTAATATTTTATTGTGAAATATATAGATCACTATAATAGTTTTGTCATATTAGCTTATTTTATACAAAAACATTTGTGAATATATAAAATATTATATATCTAGCGTATAGGTATATTATTTTTACTAAATTGAAACTGGTTCTCGCCGACAGTTTATAGATTATAATTATATTATATAATTATATAATTACTCTAAACATTTTATATAAATGAAAATACATTTTTTTATGATGCGTACTCTTACAATGAGTCTCAGGTAAATCTAATTGCGATGTCTGAGATTCTGTGGTTTATGTTTTTGAAATGTTTATACTGGGAATCACGTCTAGAACAATAATGAATGCAAATCTATATATTATTTTGATTTAATGCTGGATCAATAGGTACAACTAAGAGGTCACTAATTTACTAGGCGCTTATTTTACACGTCAAAATTATTAATATAAAAAGGTTTTTTTTTGTTTTTCCGTATGTGATTTTGTATTTAATCATCGCAATAAAAATCATTTGATTAATACGACAATTTGAACTACTTACAAACAATTTATTCCTTGATCCATTACATTGTGCTCGAACACACGATTAAATAGCGAAATAAGCCGCAGGAACTGTCATTATATACCTACTTGTAGACCGGAACTATACGTGCACATTGTACACTGCAATAATAGCATCCCGGAGCAAATATGCGGGCCGCGGGGATCACGGTACATAGTTGCAAATCCCTTGTGTGCATACATGAAGTTTTAATTTTGAAATTGATGAGACCTCAATTTATTTTTACTGATCCACGAAGTTGATATTTCTATAGACATTCTTAAGATAGAAATTGAAATCTCCACCGTGCACTATAATATAGTATAAGTACCTTGTATCCACTCATTCGTGTATACACACATATAATACCTACTATGTGTATATACATAGGAAATGTATGATGTACGCCAGCATAATAAATATATTGTTTACTGTATATATTGGGGTGTATTTAATATTTTAATCCATGTGCAACCTTATGCTCAGTGAGCTTTAGAAGAAACTGAAACTTTATTTCGCCATATGAAAAGATTACGTTTACAAACTAAACCAGTAAAAAAAAAAAAAGTAAAAAATAAATGAACGAACAAACATTGTAAAAGTGTTAAGTGGATTGAGCTTAGCTAGAGTACCGAATTATGGATCAAAGAACTTTTTTTCATTGCAATCATTGCAGGTCTAAGTATACATTACTATACTAATAATAATTTTTGAATCCTCACTATAAAACCATACAAGAAAATGATTTTTTTATTATTATGAATTCTATAATTATAACTATACACTTTACTTGCTGGTTTGAATTAGCAACTTGAGTAACTATATAAGTATTCTAGGATTTGTCGTGATTTATGGGGAAAACTGCGGTATAGTAATAAATCAATATTTTAATACCTGAATGCAATAATCACGTATAATAATCAAACCCGGAATATTTTATTATAACTTCTCTCTAAGTGCGTATATTACGAAAAGCTACAGAAATAATCATAATTACATAAAACAACAACAAATCAGATTAAATCTAAGATTAAAAAGATAATATTGTATGATATGATAGTCTTATATTAGCTACAATCGATTAATGCTTCTTTATAGTTATCCAAAATTCAGGTAATGACGATGATGCAAATTTGATTTTTGTTACTGAATCCGAGGGATGAGGATTTTTGTCTATTAGTTGTTCTTGTTCAGAAATTTTTAGTTCTCACAGTAGATCAGTAGTAAAATGATCGTTAATACAATTTTGATGTTGAATTCCCTCAGGAAAGTAATAATTTTGGAAGCGAACAACAAGTTGTGATAAGTATTTCATGAATAATAATTTGACACAGAGTCTATCAAGTTTAAATTATTTTCATGGAGGAACATAGTACAATGTGGAGAAATGGTCATTTGATATTCTTCGTTTCCAACAACAGTGTTAGTAAATCCAAAATTCAAAAAACTATTGTTATATTTTCTGAGTTTTTGTTTTTAAAGTTTCATAGTACTTTTGAACAACCACATTTTCTACTTGAATTCAAAAACGTATTCATAATTCTTACTTATATATTATCATAAAACAAAATACTGTCGTACTTTCCATTGTAACACAATTTCAAAGATAACAAACTTGCTTTTTATAAAAACGTACCATGGCATAAGTTAATCTAGTTTATCACATACGCTTGATGTGTATGTGAAAATATTATTGTAGTAATATATTATAATTTAATTTTTAGTTTCTATTGCGGGCGCCGCTCCTCTGATAATAACCGACCACATCTGGAGCACCATAGGTATAAGTTGAAAACTTAATACGGTACTCATTTTATCCTTTATATTTTCTGTTAAACGTAATCATTCCACATGTACTCCGACGTTGGCCAAAATATCTAAAACAAATATCTGAGAGACTGTATGTATATTAGGTTTATTATTATAAAATCGCTATTAATTGTATAATACATTATAATATTATTATATCTGTGTTGCACGCACAGAAAATTGTTTGTTTTGAAAAGTGAATGAGTGAGGGTGGAATGACATACGTCTTAAATAGACATTAAGCGATTGAGTTATCAAAAAAAAAAAATATATATATATATATATATATATTAATAACATTTAGCTGACAGTTAGATTCCAAGACGAAAGTTTTAGCAGTTTTGAAATCGATTTTAATTTATTAACGGAGTAAAAAATATTTAATTTACGTTAGTTACACTATTTGTACTTACATAGGAAAAAGACAGAAAGTTATAAAAATAAATATTAATTTTATTATTTATAAACTTTATTACACACAATTGTTAGAAAAATATTGATTCACGGTGACTGCAGCGGTAGGTACTGACTTATACAGAAATAATAACTGTTTATATATTTTATCGATCGAATTCTTGGACTACCAATAACGTATTAAACCCGCTGCAGTAGTAAGTAAATGTTTATACAGAGATTTCCGCTGTGCTCTTGCATTTTTACAATCGAATGATTTTATGAAACGCGAACGTTTTCCACGTGCACTTCTACACACTCGCCGTAGTGTTGGTTACAAAAATGAAAATCTCGTAGTTTTTTACTAGACTTTCGAAAATCACATCCCCGATTCTACAAACCGCATTTTATTGCTATATATGTATATATAGCAATAAAATATATATATAATTATTATTATTATATAGGAAGCATCATGCCATCGGTGATATCTGTGATACTGTACTGGAAAGTTTTTGCCCGAAAAAAAAAACAACAACACATAATTGTAAAACAAATACCTTCCACCTGCTCCATGGTCGGGATCTAATAAAAGCATATTGCAAAAAGTTCTGAAGCAGTCCTATGTTGAAGATCAGCAGCTATTATGTTTTATGTTTTTAGAATCGAAACTGAATTTACCTATTTATTTATATTTACACACAATTGTATATCTCGTATTTTTTCCAATACTTATTCCTAAAATCAAAAAATTCAATAAAAATATTGAGCTGTAAAGTAGATTTTATATTTCTATACCTACTATATATTATTATTGTTCACAGGTATAACTTTCAAACGAATACGAACAATATACGCATATTATGTACTACATACTTTATCATCATTATTATTATTGTGATTAAAATACTTAGAGTACCTATGCTTAGTTTGTACATGGTAATAAATTGTCATTGTTTTATTATTTAAATTAATAATACGCACCTACGTATTTTACGTTTGTTTCCGGATTACTCGCACAATATTGTCCGAGTTGATTATAATTGTTTTAATAAACTTATACACGTGCACGTACCAATGTAAAATGAATTTGTAAAAATGTAATATGTTTTTAAAACAAAATATTCTCTACTATATACCTAAATATACACACACACAATCACACACACACACACACACACACGCACACACACGCACGCACATTTATATGATGTATATACTCGAACAACGTTTGTTTTATCTCTAAAATGTTTATCTGAAACAGTTTCCACAAAGGCGTGCCCGGCGGGTAGAGCTGTTTTGTTAGCCCTATGTCCCTGATAATTTTAAACTATCTATTACCCACATTTAGTTTAGACACAAAAATAATTATGAAATATTTTAAATTACTCATGAGCTACTGTAGTTACGAAAAACACAGCTCTACAAATCACTGCGGGTAAACGTGTAAACGCCAACAGTTATAATATAATATTATGAAAGTACAGGTAAGGTTTTATATTATAATATTATTTGTTTCGAAGTGCCGAATGCTCTCATATTTGCTGTTTCAAACAACGAAGTTGTAATTTTTTGCTTCGGACCGCGTATTACATTATGAGATGAAAATTTGAATGTAATTAAGACGTGTAATAATTGTAAACATTTGAATAACAAATTATAACTGTTTGCCTGGACAAAAAATGTAATTAATGTTTTCCATTAAAAAAGAAAACAAACGATTCCAATAAAAACTCATAAATTTTTGTATTATGTTATTTTTGTTTGTACTCATTGCACAATAAATATTGCAAACTTAAAATCAACAATATCGAAGTATATAATATATTCTCTAACTTGAGAATGTTTTTACCATAGGGCTGTAATCATAGATGTAATTTTGTTTCTACAATGTAAGGATTTTAAAAATTTCAATACAAATCAAAGTCATTCAAATATTTATTCAAAAATCGTTAATTTTTTTTAAACAATAGTTGTAAGATTTATTTTTTGACTATTTGAAGAGACAAACTTATAGCTATTTTTATGTATAATGTATAAATATCAGTAGCAAAACATTAGTGTATAAGAAACGCACTAAAGCCTAATTAGTACGTCATTGAGATAAAATTAAATTAAATAATTATATAATATTTATAATGACGCAAAAAAAAAAAATATATATATTATTAAAAGTGTGTACTCTCGATAAAATTGTTGCTGGACTATCAATAAACATATAGACGTAATCCACCGAAAATAAATCTAATAATTTCTTCTAAATTTAAACCCAAGCTTTTTTACTCTTCAGTTCAAATGCTTTATATTTATCAATAAAAAATTAAAATGGCAAAAGAAAGTGAGTTTAATTGAAAACTTTAAAATAACTTTCATAAAAAAGCTCTATATTTTTTTTTTCGAAAAAAAGCAATTTTTAATTTGCTTTGGGAACCAATAATATACTATACTGTTACCCACTGACACTTCAGACTGCCTAATTGCAGTAGTGTTTAAATTGGTGCATGCCGTGTGTTAAAATATATTTATCTAGTTTATATTTATCACTTATTTACTATTCTTATTAACTTACTAAAATTGTTTTCATAAAACGCCATTAGATCGAGCTTTTATTGTTCTATTACGTCCTTCCGAAAGAATTAGGATAGATAATTATTTAAAAAAATACGTTTGGTTCAATAAGAGTTAAATGGGCTACAGTATTTTTATCCTTCGATACCTAGACGGTAAAAGTTAAGAATGTAAAACGAACAGGATACAACTCAATCTGTGTGTAAAGAACTAGTACAGATGTGTTTGTTTAAAAAAAAAAAAATGATTGTGAACGATGGTTGGAGTAGTAATTTATTATGAATATTGAATAGTTGAACCAAAATTATTCGGAACTCGTATTTCACACATTAAAGTATTAATTGAATTGTATAACATGATGTGACTGTGGTATAATATTATAAAATATAAAATGAAAAAAAACGGAAGGGCCTCGCTTTGCTGTACAGTTGGGGGTGAAGTGGGCCTCGTTTAAAGGATAAGTCATTATTACAATGGATTTGTTAAATTTGAATGCAATGATAGATATCATTGTATACAAATAACGATTCTGAACGGAGTTAATATATTTGTCTAAAATGTGTATATAATAATATAGTATTTTATATTTAAATTAAATTATAATGCAATAGTATGCAATTTCGTAAAAATTTAAATTTCAAACAGTCATAAAATTTTTTCTTTAAGTCCGAAAGAACTTTTTTTTATAGATATATGAAGAGTAGCTTATGGATAACTATGTGTTAAAATTTTGAGTCATATTTATTAACAGAAAAAATTTTATGAATTTTCAACTACAAAATAACTTGCAAATTATCGCGATTTTAACATATTTTATAAAAATTTGAACTTTATGGGCTTATAAAAAAAATTTGAGTGAAACCATCTCCAATATTTTTTAGTTACAACTTATAATTAATCCTTTAATACATTTACAAGAGTTTTCGGACGGCCTAAAAAATTTTATAGATATTTTAAAGAAAAAAACTTACAAAAATCGAAAATTTAAATTGTCTATAAATAAATCAAAATATGTCAAAATACTTTGAAAACTTAATAAGCTTATAAAAAAAATTATGCCTATGGATTTTAATGATTTTTGAATGACAATAAAAACTACTTGTATGGAATCTTCTATTAAATTTTCAAGTATTTTGTTTTAGTCAATTTTTGTTTATCACCGATTATTAAAAAAAAATGTAAAAAATTTGAATATTTTAAATGCCTATAAGTGGCTTAAAAATCAATATAATATTTTTAAAAAAATATGACATAGAGGAAATGTCTATTTTAACAACTGGTAAAAATTTCAAGTTTCTGGGACTTATAATTTTTGAATTATAACAAATATTTAAAATCATTTGACAATAAATCGCTATTTTATGCAATCTCGTAAAAATTTAAATTTCAAACAGTCATAAAATTTTTTCCTTTTGGTTCGGTAGAAATTTTTTTATATATTTTTGAAGATTAGCTTATGGAAAAATTAGTGTTAACATTTTGAACCTTAAGTATAAACAGAAAAAATTTTATCAATTTTTATCTACAAAATAACTTGCAAATTATTGTGATTTTGATACATTTTATACAAATTTGAGCTTTATGAGCTTATAAAAAAAATTTGAGTGAGACGATCTCTGAAATTTTTTAGTGACGATAATTTTAACTTATTATAAACCTTGTATTAAATTTTCGAGTATTTTCGGTCTGCCAATTAGGTTAGGTTAAAAAATTTTACAAAAATGGAAAATTTAAATTGTTTATAAATAAGTCAAAATATGTCAAAATACTTTGAAAACTTAACCATGTATAGAAAACACCAATATAAATATTTGGTGATAATTTCAAGTTGTTGCGGATTTTAATTTTTGAGTTAGAGCATTTAAAAAAAAAAATGTATTTTGTAAAAACGTAATTTTGCGTAAAATTTCCAGTTTTTTCGTAATTTTTTTATCGGTTTTTTCAATTTTTTTAAAAGGTATTGAAAAAGTTACATTTTTGATAAGCTTTAATACCATCTGCATTCACTTTCCTTTCAGAAAAGTTGCTGTTTGAGAAAATCGAAGCATTTTGACTACCAAAAATTGTGTCTTCAGACACAAAAAAAAAAATTAAAAATTAAAAAAAACACATATCATTGTAAAATCAATAGATTCCATCACTCCGTTCAGAATCAAAAATATCATACTATAACGTACTTCTGAGTGTTGACCCAAATTATCAAAATCTAAATTAATTGATATACATTATAATTGTGCATTAAGATTTTCAGATTGGTTATTAAAATGAGCTTTGGTTAAATTAATGGATACTAAAAACACATAATATTATTATTGTATCATTTATTATTATCGTATCATATAAATTATCATTTATATTACAATTATTTAATTTACACCTTAAACCTATTCATTAGGAATAAACTTACAGAACCAAATGTATTGAGTATTCGAGTTTTTTTTTCAATAGATTTAATAATTATACTAAATGTTTTTGGTCATGTAAAAGTCTAAATCATTTTTTTTAATAAATAAAAACGAAAAACTGTGAAATCTGTCATATGCTGAAGTTTAATTTTAGTTTTTCTTTTAAATGAGAGAAAATATCAAAATATCCAGAGATTCATTTTTATAATTTTCAATACATTTTCAAAGAATTTTTTTTTCGTCCAATGTTTGATCCAATGAGAAACTTTGTGAGGTTTTTAGATTACTATGTTTATCCGAATGTTTGAAAAAAAATATTTATTATATATAAACGATATAAAAAGTTCTTTACTTTGTATGAATCAAAATTGAATAGAAATTAATGATAACTTTATTAATGTTTGGCTTGGTTTTTCACTTGTCAGTTTTTGATTAACAAGTGCGGCTGATAGTATCAATAATTCACATCAATGGATTTTTTCTGACAGCCGTCATTAGGTCAAACGACTGGTGCAGTAGTTAAAGTAAGCATAATATGCAGCGTAGGCACGCTTTGGACTTGATCTATGTACCTTAACATTACAGTTAAAAAAAATATATATAAAATACTAAGATGACAACATTTAACACATTTATAATAAATTATAATTATAAATTATAAATTATAATATATTATATTTGTTGTTCTGTTCTGATTTAGGGTTCTGTTTAATCGCTTGCTGTTGGTAGTGTTCATTTAAACCTCGCGTTATACTCGCTTCGTTTCGCCTAATCTGATTTCCACGCTTCAACACACGTATTGGTATATGCGTTGGTATTCTGAAATCACGAAAAACTTATCGAAATTATGTACATATAAGTATGTACACTATGTATGAGCATATCTACGTACAGTATATATAAGTATCTATTCGGGCTATTCTTATTATTTTTTTTTTTTTAATTTGTTTCCCAAATTCGACACAAAAAAAAACTACGTTATCATAACGTTTGGAAAGTTCAAATAAAGGAAGAGTAGTGAAAAGTATATACAGTACAATCAGATCATTTCCATTCTTTTGATACAATATTTATTGCCCATAGGCGTGTGCCGGTTGGTGTCTCGTACTATTTCGGGTTTTTGTAAATTATTATATACATATTTATTTAAATATCGCTTAGAAAATAACATTTCTCATTCACACTCACCAGTCAAATTCGATGTAATAGGTATAGGATGTAACCTACAAAATGTACATTATAATAATATATAGATCGTGTTTACAAATCATATATATTTTTAGGTATACGTTGAACTGCGAGTCATTCATAATAATTGTGGAAAATACGTACGTAATACTGTTTGACAAAATAACTGCTGTAGTGTAGGCACTGGGACGCTGCTAAACATAGTATTATACTATACGTCGACTGAGAGATCCTCTAATATTTTGTGAGTCAACATCCCCATTGGTGCCTTTGTTTTATCGTTCTTCGTTCCACTACGATTATTTCGAAATAACATTTATATTAAATCAAAACCACGTATTTATTTTCTCAACGAGGAAAATATGAATTCTCGATTTGACATTCGTTCAAAACGTTGGTACACAATCATTAAATTCACTGCAGTTGACTCACTAATTATTATTTTTAAACAAAGTGGAATAAATATATTGAAAAAATAAAAAGTTCATAACGGCTGACATTTGCGGTGATGCCAATATAATATATATAAATGTACGTATTACATATAAATAGAAAGGAAATAACATTAAATACGAGCGATAATTCAAACGGCTAGCGCAATGGTGGGGTGTAAAAAAAATGTCACACGCAGGGGCATTACCTTACACAAAATGACAGTTCTTTTTATTAAGACTTTGGTTTTGCCGATATTTCCCAGCAAACTATTTCCTTTAAACGTGGCACGCCGATTGCAGGTATATGTCAGTCGACGTATTTATTTTAACCGTTGCGTCGTACGAGAAATAAAATATAAAAATAAAGTAAAGTCCCTTTTAGAATTGAACACTCCACACAAAACTGTATTACGCACAATAAAAGTTCAATATTTCTCTTCTACTATATAGTTTACAATACTATAACATGTTTTTTGTGTGAGCCGACAGACTAAAAATAACTTTCTCTCATATTGATATAATAAGATCATACTACAATAAGCGTTTTTGAAACAATAATGTTTAAGAAATGGTGAGGATGATAATAATATTAATATATGAACGGGAGAGAGATAGTTGTTTTAAATGTTAGTACCTAGTTATTTACTATCAACAATATTCTTAAATCCATGCATCTCAGTATAATTATTATTTTGTAATACTTATATAATAAAATTACATTTAGTTGAAATGGATTTATACAGGCTTGCAAGGTTCTCAAATCAAATGATTAATAAAAAGTTAAGACAATCCAGTCAATCATAATAATCGAATGAATTTAAATTAATAAAAATAGTACAAATGAATATTATAATATAATATAGCTGATAACGATATAATATAATATCTACCTTGTTTCTTCAAAAATAATATTATAATAAATTATTGTACGTCGTGAGATTAAAATTATTTCAGATGACTCCAATCGCTTTATAATAAGAATCAATTTTAAATTAAAATTGAAAATATAATATGTTAGCTTTTCCACGTTCCTATATTTTATACGTAGGTATATACATATTATACAAATTATATCATTCAGTTTTGTTATAGTTATGTACCTTTAGATAGTACAGAATTCCAACCGTATAATATGGCTTATGCGATTATTATAATACTTTTTCAAGTGATTCGTTATTTTAGAGTATCAAATTAACTGTATAGATTGTCTGCTAATTAGTTTAAAAGCATTTGAATATTATTATACATTGATGCTGGGAAAAAATTATATAAAAAAAAAAAAAACAATAAGCCGGTTTTGGTGTTACGTACCAAAATTTTTACTCACAGAATATATATTATTGCAGATGGTATTTTAGTGAGATAACTTGACGGTTTTTCTATACCTTGGGCTTGTCATATTAAATGGGATTTTTATTACGGAGCAAAATGCTCGATCGGAGGAAATATAATTTTAAGTGTTGTTTAAATAATATATTTGTTAATATGCAATGAGCAACGCTTTGATATCGGATTACCAAATGACGGAGTACGGAATAAGAAAAGGATTGTATAAGAATGACTTGGACATTATGCTTGCTGTCTAACGCCTTATCATTGTACTTTAAAGTAAACGCAGATGAAATTGTTATTCATAATAAGTTACACTTGAAAAAGTAATTTAAATGTATTTCAAGAAAAACTGTTGTTCATTGTTTAGTATGCATTGTTTTAGATTGTTTAGATATAAAACATTATTTTTGGTGTTTATACTAATACACCCATTAAAGTTAAATAAACTTAACATGGTACATAACACTAGGTATTAATAACATATTTTATAGAAATTTATAAGGGTTAAAAACTTTTGCATTTTACCAAAATGGTTTTATCCAGAGGTCGGAACTTATTGATTTGCATTCTTCTGGAAAATTTTAAAGTGATAATTGAATTTTCTAAAGTTAAAATTCAACGAGAAATAATAATTTTCGTAAAAGTATATTTATATACTCATGGCTTTGTGTGGCTTTTTGTTGCTTTCCCCTTACACCTGTCAGTAAGTTTAATATTTCTAATGTTAAATTGTACATGTTATTTACATTATTTTGTTTCATATTATGGTAAAACAATTTTTTTAACAATGCACGGGATGTTATACAAATATTTATTGGTTTGAAAGTTCATATTTTAAAACAAATATTTTTTCATAAAAAACACTCAGGTAGTTACATGAATATTGAATTGTAAATAAAATCTTGCAATTGTTTCACTGATAATTCAGATAAACAAACTTCAAGTATGTTCGAATTGAATTTGATAAAATTGTTTATGAATCAAATTGTAAGTTGCCAAATATTATCACTAATTCAATAATTTTATTTTTTTTTTTTAAATAATTTAATATTTTATATTATAAGTTTCAATTTTATTTCATTAGTTACTTTATCGTAACTGCCATTTTCTAAAAACGAATATATTAATAATTATTTTTATTTTATTTAAAGAATCCAATTTGAATAACTTGGCCAACTAAAATTTTATGATCGAAGTGATTTTGTGATTTTAATGTCATGATAATGTTTTTTGCTCATTTTTAATTCATCGTTTATACAAAAATAATATAATGAGTAACTAAATATTTATCAATAAATTCCTTAAACATCTTAACGATATTACAATTTTGTAACCATTGATTTTTCCAGTAAATTCCTAAATGTAAGTAAGACTGAAAAAACAATGTTAAAAATTGTTTCGTAGATGTTTACGGTATTTTTTATGTATAAAACTAATGATTTGTAGTTTTGAATTTTATAGTTTGTATATTCTATGATTTCTGTGCATTCATACCCATAATTTATATAATAAAATGTTTTTATATGTTTTATATTGAGCTTCGTCGGAATAATTTTTCGAATTCGGTAATTCATCATTCCTTTTAAGTTAAAGCAATAAACACAACGTTTTTTATTTTATTAATATTTAGTATATATTATAAGATATTTTTCTTGACTTGACTTTTTCAAATACTCGTTAAAACGTGAAGGTGCTTGAGATTCTTTGATGTGATTTGCGGGAATTTTTTTTTCTGAATTCGAATTAAATTAAAATCACAGGTTGTAGGTAATCATAAACGTCATAAATAAAAATATGTACTTATTCTCCCGTGCTATTGTTTTCATACCGGATCTTCAATGGTTTCAACTAGACCTATATCCAGATGCAATGCACTAAAAATGGCTCAAAATACGTAGAGTTATGCCAACATTTTTATAATTTTCATGTATAATAGTCAGGGCTGGATTTAGAATTTGCAAGCCCCTAAGCTCAATTATGGTGTGGGCCCTACCAGAAAGTTTTTAGAAAATAGAAAGGGCATTCACACAAATAGATAGACTAAGCCATCTTTAAAACATTTTCAAATAATTTTCTACCTAAAATCGAGAGTAGTGCAACTTTCTAACTTCTAGTAATTTGACCAAAAATAATAATATTTAAAATATAATATATTAAAGTGTGGATTCAATTACCACAGAGTAGTTAAAAAGGTATTCAACGCTCTTTATTAATATGACTACAGTCTTCACACTATATAGTATATTTTATTACACAACACCAAATTTAGAAAACTGATAAAGAATAAAAAATTTAAATCGAGCTTTTTTTTTTTTTTTAGTTGTATGATGGTGTAGTGAGGGCCCTGTTGTGGTGCGGACCCATAGGCTACAGCCTATATAGCCTATGCTTAAATCCGGCCCTGATAATAGTTTATGTACTCGGAGCGGGGGAGTTAAGCCGTATATGTTACCGTATAATTATATACATCATAAAATTTACCGAGAACGGCGGGAATAATCGGTAAACGTTCGACATTCGAACTACTAAGTTCAACCGATAGGATTTGGGATCTATGTTTATTCGTACTTTTACCGTATAACAGTATTATTTTGCATAACTAATTGAAAATAAAAATAATTACGAAGTAGCAAAACCCTGTAATTACACAAAATATTATAGTGATAACATAATTATTATAGTGTTTGCTCCCGGGATTCAATTTTCAATGAACCAAAATATGAAAAGGAAAATATTATGAAATGTATACGGAATACTCGTAGGGTAGGTATTTCATACCACGCCAAAGTCCTCATAATATATTGTGTACATTTAATAAGGTCGGAAACAAATAACTATGTACAAGACTTCAGTTGGGGTTTTTTTTTTTTTAACATGTGACGATGATGATGATTATATGGTTATTGTTACATCCATACGACGTTGATATTGCATTTAAGTATTTTATACGGAATGCCGGTTAGCATAATGAAAGTACTCATTATCATAATGTTTACTATTGAAAAATGATTGCATAGATGTCGTAGTGGGTATATTTCATCCTCCATATATATACATTATAAATAAATATTGTGGTATAATCTGCAAATTGTGTTTCTTTACATTCCTTATAATAATTATGCAAAAATTAATTTAGCATCGGTTCAAAAGTTCATAAATAAAAATATATCTCGTGGTACTTCAAAAATATCGTTTTTATTTTTATTTTTTTTTTTTTTTTGTTTTTTTTTTTTGCCAAATCAAATATATAACGAAATATTGGATTGCATTCATTTAATGTTCAAGAATCTTAAACATAACTTTACGCCAAAGAAATGATGTGCTGTTATTTGATGATGTTAAAAAAAAAACATTGGGATAGTGGCGGGTTCACCAATAATATTGTAACGTATATATTATATCTTTATATGGGTCCAACGCATGAGTTATTTTATTACAATTATTTATATTTTACGAAACACACACATAATTATCGGTACGGAACGTACACCACCCTTCACCAGCTATTCTGTGATCACCTCCGCTGTTGCTCGTGTACGGAATTGTGGACATCCCCGTCCTTCGATAACTGAATTATAATAATAATGAGAGAAATAATTATAATAATCAGACCGACGACGTAACGACGCGGTTTCTCTTTCGTTGTCGGATCGTCGTTAAAGAAACAACCAACTCCATTTTTTATACGTATTATATAAATTTTTATTATTTTCATTATATCACAATGTGTATAAAAAACATGGAGTAGTGAAAATCTGTATTCTCGTGGCTATAGACATTTCGTCAGCGGACAAATTGATGACATGGATGGTGTGTGGTCTGCACAATGATGATTATTATTATTATTATTATTATTATTATTATTATAAATACAAAAATAAACCGGGTAAAACAAAATTGGTTTTTATACTTTTTTCGTATTTCTTTCATAAATACGACATTCAATCATTTATGAAATATTCGTTTTCAAAAAATAAAAAAATAATCTTCAAATGCAGCATTTTATGTGAACAAATAATATTCTCGTTTCGATGATACGATTATTCATTGGAGATGTTACACATATGTAAAGCTAGGTTCGCTTTTACTCAAGTTCATTTTAGTCAAAAGACGAACAATCATTGTTCCATGATTTGCATATTTCCTTTGTTATTTTATCCACTTTAATTTGGACGCAAAATTTAATGATCATGTTTTATAACATTATAACTGAAAGTTTTGCTTAAAACGTATTTACACCAAAATTCATTTTTCTGAGATCAAATGATCGATTATATACCGGCAATAAGTTTACACCAAACGTCTTGAATAACATGTTTGATGAAATTATAAGTTGGAATTATGTACAAACTATAAGGTCCAAAAGTTAAATATATAAACTAGCTATTTTATGGAGATTTTCTTCGTATTTATTTGACATAATATTATTCATGACATCAACTTTCAAATAATTTTCTCGTTTCTATTCTGAGTTTTCCTTGCAGAAGCCAACACCCAGAATTAGTTATATAAACATCAATTGCTTATAAGAAAATAATATAGTATTTAGAGAAATATTTTAATGTTTCATTATTTTATGTTATTTCCATTTTATCTTTAAGTATTTAATGAAACGGTTACACGGTGATGGGTACGCTCAGGTATTTATACATTTAATTATAAACGTCATAAAAAAAAATAATACTTAAAAACAAAAAAAAAAAATCAATTTTTTATGTATTAATAAAAAAAAGTTCAATATTCAGTATAATAATGGCTTTTTGTTATTTTTCATGACAGTAGGTATGATTCGCGTTTTAACAAGAATTCATTTATAATATAAATTGTAACTAGCGTAGATAATAATAATAAAAAAAAAAAAAAAACATAAACATAAATAAAGTCATGTGTTATTCTCATTCAGTTGATAGTTTTGGTAAAATAAAAACTTTAGAAACAGCATTAAAATATATTAAAATATTATATTCTACTGTTAAAATGAATATTAATTTTAATGCACAACGGTTTCCATTCACATTTTTACCTCGTATGGATTATTTTTCAATATAAGTAATATAATATTCCGAAACAAGCAAGTTTTTACTATCTTTTAGTTTTAATGTATACTATTATTATTTTCGCTACAGATAGCGCAAAGATTGTGTTTTATCCGCTGCAGTATCGAATGTAACAATAAAAGTCAATAAAAGATTGTCTGGAAAGAAAACCTATATTTAATTATCCTGGATAAATGATTAACGATATTTCTGAAACGTCGATGGTTATTATATCTGATTAAAATGTATATATGATACGCGCGAACCCACCTTGATGTAGAAGATATTATTAATTATTATTACGAATATTACGTGACGGCACAACGCTGTGAAATAAAAAAAGATATAGTAAGAAAAATAGGAAGAGAGTGGGATAAAAAAAATAAAAGGAAAATGTTTGTACAAATACGTACACGTTAAGGCCAGTTGTCATCCTCATCGCGTGTACGGACTACATGTTATCCATGTTGAAGTACACCGCCGTGTATAGTATTGTATCATTGATCGTAAACATTAATATTATTAATAATATTTATAATATTTATAATTGATGGCAACATGTACCTATATGATACACTTACTCCACGTAACCACATCGCGGCAGTAGGTTATTAGTTGTTTGGATCAGCACATATTGACTAGGAATTAAAATTTTTTATCGTTAAAACTTGAAGTACTTCTCGCGAACAACTTTGCAAAATCTATTTAGAACCTTTCCGTGTGAGTACCTACTACTTACAGCATAAGAGGTCCATGGTGGAAAATCATTGCGAACTTCTATACGCGGAAATTTCGAGTGAACTGTGAAAATACAAGGAATTAAAACAATAATTATTGAACGTGTGTTAGCGCTGTTCCAGAGTGTGCAGAGTACCAACGTAACACAAGTTCGACATTGTCTGCGCAAAATAAGTTTTCTGGCACTAAAAATAGTTTCGAAACTTATTCGCGAACAGCTATGCGATTTCGCGCAGGTATGGGTGTATAGGTGATTGCACCGTTAGTACTAGGTACATGGTATATGTCTAAATACACTTGTTGTACGCTTGTACGTATTTAAATCGTTTTATCGGCGTCCAAAGTGGGCTTATTAAATAATATTGATAAAACTATTACAATGTAGTTTTTTAGGAATATTCCACATAAATATAATTGTATATATATTTTTTCTTCGTATTAACATTTAATATACTAAATGTCTCCATCTTACCAGCGCTGAATACTTTTTAAAACTTAAAATATTTGGTACAAAATTTTTGGTTTTCTTTTTAAACACAATACAGTGATAGCGGTCACCCCCCGTCAGAGGAAATTGGTAAATTGGGTCCTAAATAACCTTTTCTCGGTAAATTAGGTCCCGGAAAAATAAAGGTACTAGATTAGTTGAGTCCCGGGAAAAGAAAGGTAATAGGTAAGTTGGGTCCCGGGGAAGAAAAGGTAGTAGGTTAAGTCCAGGGTAATCATTTTTTTTTTTAAATATCTAATAACTTTTATTAGAAGTCTAATTTTAAAATTATGGCATTTTTGGTAAAAACTTAAATAATACGAATTATTAGACACAATCAAAGTTACAACGTTACGAAATTATTTTACCCCAATGGAATCGATAACCGGATAAGCACAAAATTTGAATCCAATCCTTACTCTTCCTTTTTAATACGATAAAAAAAGCAACATTACATTACACTAAAAGTTTTAATATTTGGAGAAAAATTAACTAAATTTTTTAATAAATGGTTTCCTTTTTTTTAAGAAAATCTCACTTTTGGAGGAAAAGATTATGGTTAAATAGTAGATATAGTTGGGACTCAATTTTACTGCAATGTTGCCAAATTTATTTATTTGTAACCTAACTAGGCGCAAATAAGTATTCAACGTATTTTAATTTTACTAAGCGCAATCGAGGTTTTTGCATATAGGCGCATATACGGTATTTAGGCGCAAACACGGCCCTCCTCAATTTACCTACTATCTTTTATTTTCGGGGACTCAATTTACCGCATTAAAAATGTACCAAAAAAAATCACTGGCCCAATTTACCTAGCCAGTCATCCCATCTGGGCGTCATGCGTTTGGGCACATTACCTTTTTATCCGCAATCCGCATAATAAAAGTAGTAGAATGTTAGAGCCAGTTTTTTATAATTTGGACGAGTATAATACAATGATATAAAATATAAAACGCAAAGTTGTAAAAATTAAGATTTAGTTATGCTTCTGATCATTTTTATTAATCAAATAATATGTACATTACACATCTTCAAATATAATTATTACATGTTGTGTAATTATTATGTATATTATTATATTATGTATCATTACATTACTTATTTAATTACCAGTATTATATTCATTTTTGACAAAAATCGATAGATCAATATATTTTTATATGGTTGAGAATAAAATTATAGACAACGAATTTACAAACTATATATAATCGAAACATATATTTCCGAGGATTCTATTTTTCCTCCTTATCATGGGCAAGAAAACCGGAAAATGATCCAGATACAACTAACGAAGCCGAATCATTTCATGCGCATTATAATTCGCTCAATTGTATTCATCACAACCAAATATCTATCAAGTAATCAATGTGTTGCACCAAATTCAAATAGAAATGAACACAAAATGCAATGTTATAAATAAAAATATCTACAATATTCGACGAAAAGTTATATTATATAAACAAGAATTAAAGAATATTTAAAATCAAGTTGGGATAACCGATAAGTATATTATGTCAGATGAGATTAAACTTTTAGAGTACATACAACGTAATACATACAAAGGTAACATTTCCAGGAAAAAAAAATCAAAAACTCAAACCAAATATATTTTATTAATTTCAATAATCATTTTAAACATTCAAATTATTTTAATTTTTAATCACACACGTACAAAAAAAAAAAAAACAAAAAATCCACTGTTATCATCCCCGTGAATTCACGGACTGTCCCAAGTCTATCAAAATGAAAGGGAAAATTGATTGATAAAATATTAAAAAAAAAAGGTCGCCCAAATAAAATTTGCTAAATGTTATGCAATTTTTTAAAATTCGCCAAAGCGCAAACTTCCTCACACGTCATTGACAAATGTGGTCGACAAAATGTGGTAAGTAGTAATACTATGTAGTTTTAACCTGCTGTAATATGAATTTTTCTCGTCATTCGTAAGTAGTAGACATGTTACCTAAAGAATTTCAATCAATAATTATTATTTAGTTTGAGGAGACTATACGGTGTAATTTTTTGATTTTTCAAGGAAATGGGCTCATTGCAAATAATGATGAATTTCTATATGCACTTTGTGAACATGAAATAAAATTTTATAAACGAATAGAAAAAAGAAAGAATCGGAAAGATACGAGTCGCAAAAAGAAAGGTTACAAAAAAACAAAGTAGTCCGAAAATAAAGTAAAAAAGCTGTAAATTTAAATATTACACTCATTATTAGATTACATCCTCTAACCGTAATTAGATAAAATACTCAAGTTGTCAGTCCTAAGTCTGAATAAAGTGTGAAGAAAATTCTTAAATTTTATAAGTTTTAAAAACTTTATCTTTACAAATGATAGTAGAACGCATACGTATGACATGATAAAATGAGTTTTTATATCACACATACAACAAAAGACCCAACATTTTAATACCTACTCGTATATTATTTTTTCTTTTCGAGTTATGCGTTTATTTCAATCATAAATTGTGATAATATTATCCGATCGTTTTCGATTGTACAATAATGATGATATTATATATATATATATATGCGTCTTGTTATTCTGTATACGTTTTTTCTTTGATCAGAATAATAATATTGTCTCCTTCAAATATTGTATATTGTATCTATAAACTCGAAAATATTTCAAATACGTTTTAAACGTTTTTTCTATAACGGCTGTACTGGTGCAGTGATACTTACTACCTCAGGGGATGTTAAGTACACAGTATGTAATCATCGGTGGAATATAGTAATATATTATGGAAATTGTAATCAATGCAAATAAATCCAATTCAGGCCACGCGCACATGGTAGTGCACAGATAACTTTTTTCTTTATTTAGTCTCTTTAAACAGTTAATAGATAAACAGCAACAAACAATAAGATATAATTTATCTTATAACCAAATGAATCGTGAATATATCCATGAATATTTGAATCTTGTAAGTGACGTTCACTGTAATTATAAAACTACAATACAGTAGAAACAATTTATAAGACTCGCGGATATAAGGTTCAGTCGCCTATAATAAGACTCAACATCGCCTAGACGTATTCAAATACATTTAAAAAAATTCAGTTATGAGACTCAACTTTTATAAGTAAAATCGTAGAAAATGAATT
This sequence comes from Chaitophorus viminalis, assembly GCA_025469195.1. Classification (NCBI taxonomy): domain Eukaryota; kingdom Metazoa; phylum Arthropoda; class Insecta; order Hemiptera; family Aphididae; genus Chaitophorus; species Chaitophorus viminalis. The sequence goes on along the minus strand of JAIPRK010002142.1, from coordinate 7,247 downwards.
GTTCTGTTGGATACTACTTATTGCTGGTTTCTTATCTTGTCATCAACTATGAATGTACAACCAATTTGATCACAATTCAAATTCATCGCAATGACAATATAATAATCGTTGCAATCGACAGTATCAACGTATAATTTAAATATATAACTGTAAAAGTAACAAAATAAAATTAATGTCATACATGTAATTAATGCAAATTGTACTGCACTTCACCTATAAGATTCACTCGGTTATAAGTTATAAGTAATTATAAGACTCATTTTATGCAAGTTACAATGTGTCTTGTAAGCGGCTTCTACTGAATGTAGAAAAAATATAAAAATAATTATCTTATTTAAAAATTATATTTAATTTTATTGAATTATTTGAATTATTTTGTTTCTATTTCGTCGGCCACATTTTATATCTGGGAATTTCTTATAATTATAAAATATGTTGGTAATGAAATTGTGAATTTGTTATGATGCGCTAAAACTGTATTTGCCCAAGGCGGCAAATATTCTAGATTCTGCACTGCTGCACTATTACTAATACACTATTACTATTATCTTATGTGTATATACACATTAATTGTATTTATTTTTTTTTTTTTGAAGTTATACTTCTTTACGCAGGGTAGTGAGGAAAAAAAAGCGAACGGGCGGCCGTACGAACGCGAACACGGACATGTCGTTGTGCGCAGCCGCGGATTGTCGTAGCTGTATTTTGTAAACAACTATGGGTTGTGTCAGCGTTGTGCACGTATCCAGTATGCTTTTAGCTATTGTTAATATAATAAATAATAATATTGTTATTAAGTAATAAGTAGTTCCTATTTTATTATTTTAAATTTTAATGGTTACTTGGATTTTTGTACGTACTACGTACGACTGGATTTAGTAAAAATAGTAGGTATTTTTATTTTACCTAATGATTATAATTTAATATAATATATTATATTATATATATATAATATAATATTACCGAAATAATAGTTTCAAGTTTGAACTAGGTGTGCCAATTCGCCGTCGCGTTGTTCGCCAATCCGTTCGGTAGTTTTAATAATTTACGAAATTATTCGCAAATGTACGTTTCGTATTTCAGTCATCATATGCCAATCATAACTACACTATACCGATTGAGCAAAATGATAATCAATCATTGGCGTAAAAAATAAAAATAATATAATTTACATTGTTTCTTTTCTTTCTTTATTATCCGCATTTACTCCAGTCTATCCATGCCTTTCTTTCTTTTTCACTCACTCACGTGTACTGTTCAAAAGAGATTTAATTTCCCGCGCGCATACTGGTAACACACACACAGTTTTTTAATTCAAATTTGATTTAATTTTGTTAAACTTTATTTTTATAAGATAAATATTTTCGACTTTAAGCTAAAATTTTCATATTCATGTAATTAAACAATGTATATTATTATAAATCTTATATAGGTACTGTGTATTTTGGCAACTCACGAGATGGATAGTCCGCTTAAATAAAGTTGTGATAGTAAATAAGTGATAATTTATTACATTATTTTCATTCACTATCGTCATTATAATATATATTTACATATAGATAATTTATACAAACGTAACATAAAGCTATAATTTACTTAAATTATATTATATTATTCCGGTCTTTTATCCTGATAAACTCATATTAGACAAGTGGAATGCTTTTCAAGTACTATGTTTTAAATATTTACACCATAAAGGCTTTTTATTTTTGAATAGGTAATAAAAATAATTTTCCTAAATTCAAACTGGTCACATTAAATGAGCCATAAATTGATTTTAAGTTTGCTATTTCTGAACAATTTTGAATTGGTAGGTAATGATTGTAATGTGAATATATATTTAATTATTTATGCTATTTTCGTTATACTTCATAGCCTCATGGTGATGTTACACATTTGTATAAATACAATGCATTACATGATTATAAAGTGAATTATAGAAAAAAAACAATAACATAATAACAGCCCGGACACAGAGCTGTAGTTACTTGTATGTTTAATAATATACCGTTATAAATTTATCGTTGCTGTTACTTCATGTAGATCAATATTTTATGATTAAGTTGGATATCCACAATAATGCCGTAATGAATTCGTAAAGTCATTACATTTATTGACATTATGGGCATCAACATTCGACTTTGAGGCATTAAAAATAACTACGCTTGTGGGAGTGTAATAGGGGAATTCGCTCACCTGCTGATACCGATAATTGTTAGTAAATAATAAATTAATATAATACCTAATTGTATTACATATATTGTTGGCTTCAATCATTTTGTTTTCAATATTTTTCTGTTATCTTTCAGGTTGTGATGTGCATATCTTAAATGTTTCTCGAATAAATAACAATTGTACAGATACGTTTTGAAAATAAAAATATGAAATTAATTAAAATGCATCAAAAATGTAATAGCTGCTATTGAAACACTTGTTTTTTTAAAAAATACCGAAAAAATTAAATAAACAACATTTAACCCGAATAAAAAATGTTAAGTAGGTACTTTTTACTTTAGAAAAACTAAAAGGAATTTAAATAGAGTATTTTTAAAAGAAACAACAAAAAAAGAACAATTTATAAAAGATACAAAAACATGATTGAAAGTAATGAAATGCATCTTGCAGACAAAAATGAAATAAATGGTACTTATGTAATTTCGAGTAAAAACTTTGAAATTGAATAATACAACCAAATTATTCTAATTATTCTTTAGTTTTTACTCTTCAATTAATGGGATGAGTTTGGAAATCGTTCAACACAAATTACTGTTTTAAAACATATTTATTAACTTATAACTTTAATCCAATATACCAGCTCTTTTATCCCACCCCTCCCACCCTCCTGAACCAAAAGAAAAAAAACATTTCTGGTTACGGCATTGAATCAATGAATTCGTTACATAGGTTATAGGTATATTATACGTAGGTACCCATGTGGGCAGTTAACTCTCTTGAATCGTTTAGGCCGAGCGTATATAGTTAACTCTCTCGGGTCAACTTCTACTGGTCTACCTGAAAGCCCTCCAGGGTCGTTTTCAATACTGCCGAAAAGGTTCACTGTAAACTCTCTTATGGTTAAGCACGTCCACAGTTATCCTTTTAAAATATAAAAAACCAATTCATCGATTAATCGGTAGTCGTAATATTATGCTCATATAAAGTAATACGCAGTGACTCGTCACACAATAATAGACTACAGCGAAAATAATTGAATTCACCGATAAAAATACTGAAATTATTTTATAACTTAACGATAGCAGACTTTCTCAAAAACAAATCCAAAGGCCGTTGTATCAATTAACATTTAAGATGTCTTTGAACGTTGCAGCTTGTATATGCTAAATGTTAGTCATAGTCTAACAATTCACTACCATTTAAATGTTGTATTTTCGATTTGAAATTCAATTTTCATAAAACAAAATATGTAGGTACTTAGTATAAATATATAAATATTAATTACTATAACTATTTTTTATTTACCTACCTTTCATAAAATAAAGATTTTTATCATTATTTATTTTATTACACAATCTATAAATGTATAAAACAATGTTTACAATAAACGTAAGTGATGTAACTCATGTTAATTGTTGAATAGGTTTTATGTGAAACTTGCATAGGCTTTGGCAATTATTCATATATTATAAGAAATATTTAAAATTGTGTTAGTTAATCCAATTACCACGAAAATACTTGATGTGTTACACAATATTATGGAAACAAAGTTTATATCTGAATAAATGTATATTTATTTTATAGAAAATATTTCTACAATCAGGTCTAGCTTTAAATGTATTTTAAAATATTCTCAAAAAAATGTATATTTAATTTTCATGGCACCCATATGTTGTATGCTTTTATATTTATTATAACACATAAATAACATTTCCTGGATTCCTGGTATTCTTGGAGTTATATTGTCATAATATGAATTATGATTATAGTATAATACCATTAAATGTGATCTCTGGTTCTGGAATACGTCCAAAACGACTAGTATTTAAATAAAATGGTAACTTCTCACAATCAGAAACATTCCGCTTGTTGTGTCCAAATATATATATATTACCCGTAATGATTTATTTATGAAAATAATCGTAGGAGAAACAATAATATTTTACAAGGTAGGTAGTGATTTTTTTATCAGACTTGTAAACCACTATTACTTATGTGTCTCGTAACTTCATTTTATAATAAATATTATCTAGACATTTCTTGGAAATCTTTGGCTGATTGCCAGAGTCTCACAATATAAGATAGTGTCAAAACTCATTAACTCATTTAAACACGAACTTTTTTATTATGATCAAGTTTAAGTGTTACACACGATGGCTTCTATTTGAAATGTATTATAAGAGAGAGTAAAATACCTAACTAACTATTTGAGAGCAGTAAGATCGATCATTTTTACTTCGGTGTCCATTGTCATTAATATTCTAATTTGGAAATTTGATATTTGAACATTTTGCGACAAAGTAGATTTTACTGCATTGTATTAATACTATGTATGTCTAAAAATCCGTTCCAAAAATTTATCAAAACCTAATGACTAACGATTTAAAGATACTACCAGTCTAGTGATCAGCATCTTCGGTCATTGTGCTCACCATGATATTAAAATATCATCTAATAGCATTTAGAAAATGTTTTATGCCTTTGTCCTATGGTCTAAGGTATAATGGGCATTAATCAATGTTATTAATTTTCCTCAGAAGAACATTTAAATATGTTAGCAAACTTCCGATACACCTGTCTAATGAGTAATGTGTTCGCAAGTATTTTCTTAAGCTTTATGTACGTTTATTCAACACAATACTTCATGTTTTAAATAATTTATGTGTAATTCTAAAAACAAATTAAGTGAAGTCGTTGGTTTTTCATCTACTAAAATTCATTATTTTTTTTTTTTTTTTTAATAATTTTGACCATGATATTATGAAGTCCTGAGAATTAAGATGGTTATTAATAACTTTGACCGAAGTATTTTTTGACTATAAATTCTTAACAAATAACAGTTATTATGCACCGTTTAAGGTATAATACATAAATTGAATTCAAAACCACAAATCTTGGACAAAATCACTAGGTAACGAGTGTAATTTAATACTCTAGCCTACATTGAAGTGTGTATTGTAATGTGTGTACTGTGTATAATGTATATCAACTATTTTGATAAATACATCTAAACCTCTCGTACTTTAATTAATGAGATCTCGGTTATATTAGGACAAAATTAAAATAAGTAGCTAAAATATTTTAACTTTAGTATTTTTTTTTCCGAGTATAATAATCACAAATTCACGATAGGAAAATATGATGAGTAAAACTTTGAACTTTTTGTACCTGATCAACTGTATAAAACCAATATGCCCTTTCTAACGAACTTTGTAAGTGAATAATTCTGAGATATTTGTTAGTGCAACATAAACACGTGACGCGTAACGAGAGTACGTGAGTTTACATACGTATAAATATTTAAACATTAAAAGATTGCGACATGATCTAATTACCAGGTAACATGGCCATTAGAAATGAAATTTTTTTTATAAAAACTCAGAATAATATTTATAAGTAGACGTGTATATTTCTTCATCTCTTAACTAAAGGTGTAAATGATGTGAATATGAAAATAAGGCATTCAGTATAAATGTATATTATTGGTGGTACAGGGAGAAAATATGACATGTAAATTCCTACGTCGGTATGAAAACTAGACACACAAGTTTTTACTTTAGAATACAAAACGACATAACGTGTGAATTCCGACATCAGTGCAATATTTTATATACACGCTGCCGTGGGGGAGCTACAGGTATAGGTAAATAAAATTATATTTGAAAATGGCATAAATTCGTATTGTATATTAATATATATATATATATATATATAATATATAAGGTAAGCTTGCGATTTGGGTTTTTTCGCTCCAGTAACACCATATGAATATGCGCATGGAGACTTTAAACATCAATCAATACACATAATATGTATGTACTCGCAGTGCCGTAAAAACCGGGTGTGCAGAGTGTATATTGCACACGGGCCACGGACCTCATACTAAATTAAGGGGCCTCAAAAAGTCAAAATTCCAAAAATATAATTAAATAAAATAATATAAAATAATAATAATTAATAATAATAATAGTAATAATTTTTTTTCGGAAATTAAACCAGTGTTATTTAGTATTTACTTATTCAGTTATACCCATGACAAAGTAGATACCACGTTTTATTAGTAATAGGATCCAATACAATTCCAATGGTATTATTTTATTTATTTATTTATTTATTACTGGGAATAGTATTTTAGACTTGAGTCTTTTTTGTGTAGTATTTTAGTTTTTAATATCGAAAAACGGGTTAGCCGACCGCCGCTCGCCGTGACGTGCCGTTTAACGAAAATGTCTCGTTTAAAATATTTAATATTTGAAAAACTAAACAACACATTGAAATTGCATTGTCTTAACACATAAAACCACAGAATTATACGTATAATTAAATTTCAAAAATAAAATGTTTAGGTTGGTAAATCATTATGTGAAACGAGGAACTTTTACACGTAGGTATACGATAAGCGATTACTTCTATGATAAGCGAATATTTCTTAAAGTAATTTTAATTTTCACATAACATTTTCAATAGATACTGTTTATTATTTTCTTTATGTATTTTATTATTTTAATATTTTATGATTATACAAGTAAAATGTGGTAGTTTTTGTAAAATAACATTATATAATAAGCTAAAGGTATTATGTTTAATTATATTATAAAGGTGATGTTCATGTAAATATGTTAAATTCTTTGACACTTCAAAAGTATTATATGGTTCAACAATTAAAAGTATAAGTATGTATATTATGTCTTGTGGCTACTAAATTTGGTCGACATAAGAATTAACTAGTTATTATTATTAATTATTATTATAATTACAACAAATTAGTAGTCGTTACAAGACCGTCGCAAAATACGGTTGTCTGTATCGTGTTTGCTCTCTTATCTGTGTTATCCAATTTAATACGGAACAATGTCGTCTCCAAAGCTTGTACCTGCTTCGAGTGCTTCTACTACAAATGGTAACTTAGTAGCTAAAATAAATAAACTTATGGATATGGTAACAGAATTAAAGAACACCCAAAATAAAATTATTACATCAGTCAATTCCTGTCGCGATTCTATTAAATCACACGAAACAAAATTTGATACATTATTTAATAATCTATCTCAACAACTCACTGAAGTAATTAA
>JAIPRK010002141.1:14354-28171 GCA_025469195.1 Chaitophorus viminalis | reverse complement strand
TTGCTGTATAAACAAATCGAAGCATTTTTACTGCAAAAAAAGTTGTCGTCAGACACAAAAAAAAAAAAAAAACACATCATTGTAAAATCAATAGATTCCATCACTCCGTTCAGAATCTAAAATATTGAGAAGGACTAATTTAGTAGTACTGAAAATATTTGTTGAAATTTAATATATTATTATTGTGGTGTAACACACTAGCACTCTGTTATTTTAATTATGTATTTATAATAATCTTTTGGGCATTTAAAAAAATGAAAATTTTTGATTTCAATAAGGGAAACTTGCATAATTTTACAATTGAAAAATATAAGATCGATTTTCAAGATCGTAATACTTTGAATTGCTACTACGGCATCTTGTTAAGGTATTTTTTATAAATCAATTTCTGATCAATGTAAGAATTATAATTATTATTTTTGATTAAAAAGTGGATTTACCCAAACGCACGCGTAAAGGGGCGATCCTGTTTAGTGGGGAACTAGGAGTGTGGGTACCATTATCTTTTCAAATAATTTATTATAATAATAAAAAATGTAGCCGCAAACTTCTTAAATGCCCACCATTCCCTTGTAAAAATTATGAAAATATGTGGAGTACATTATACATATAATCTATACTATGTTTTACTTCAAAATATTCTATCTGCCCGTTAGATGTGTAATTTGAATTACATACTTAATACACTATTGCACCATTACTCAATCTCGATATGTAATAATACCACCGATTTAACGATGTACACGTGGTATAGACATTGGTTAAATATTTAATCAATGGTATAGGTATATATGCGTGTTTACACCGTACATTTGTACCTGAGCTATACGAGGTGGAAGAAATTTGATGCGTATTTTCCTCAAAAACATATTGGAAATAAACGCCAGTAAAAAATAGTAACCGTGTCAGTATCTCAAATTAAAATCAACACAATGAACTATAACAATCACTACGTGTAAAAGTTATATGTGCATGATGGTGATAATAATTATTAATTTTATTTTTTTTTGTTTTTGTCAAAATAATTAGTTTAAAATCAATTAATCTAATGCATAAATAATGTATACTGCATATATGTATATATTATTTGTAAGCATGCAATAAACGTAGTCCAATCAATAATTAATGAGCGATAGTAATGTACACTACCCGGCACCCGTAGTGCATTGTATTATTTCTGATCAAAATAAACCATTGTAAACAATATTATTTCATGTACTACATCTGACTGTCGAACTATTCGATTAATTTAATGTTTACAAATATCTATACTCCGTAGTGTGTTATTGTAAATAGCCACAATACGGTTTGATTCAAAACAAAATGTTTTCCAAAAAAATATTCATCCATAAGAACAATGGTTATGGCACGAAAATCGCAGTCCGGATAAAAAATCGGAAGTCAACATATTTTAAGCGACTTAGACCAATCATGATAGCATTAAAATTATTTGGAGTAATGCCATTTATCGAAGACGAAAATGGTAACGATTTTAGTAATTGTTATAAATTATTAATATATTTGTAAATTAGTTACATAAATACATAATAATATAATAATAGTTGTGTTTGGTCCAACGAATAAAAACAATTGTATTTTAGAAATGTGTGATGTACAGATGTACTGCAAAAAGTATAAACAAAATAACGTAGGAACTCGTATTTAAATTTTAAATAAAACTTATTTTATTTTTGATTTCATTAAAATTTAGTACATTAGCATTTGGCGGTGGTTTTAAATTTAGGCAATTTACACGCTCCGTGATAAGATAAGTTGTATTCTAATTCTATTGAAATAAAGACCGAGTACTAACAATTGAATTTGTTTTACATAACATTGAAATATTATTATTATTAACGTTATGCTGGTTATAACTTATTCTAATGCTATTGAGTATTAACTATTATTGTTATAAATGGAGAGGTTAATAATTTCCACATGTAGTTAACTATAATAGAATATTGTGCAAGCGCATAATTAAATTTATTTTTATTTTGTACAGGACCAGGTTTTCAATTATTCTCTTGGGACATGCTGTACAGTTTATCAATTTTTGTTTGTTTGATTTGTTTATCATTTTACAAATTCTATGGAGATTACAGATATTTTTCCGGGTTATCAGACTTAGATGTTTTCAATTTTCTTACTAGAGTTTCAGGATCATCAATGTCGCTTGTCGTCTTTACTATTCCTATTTTCTGGATGGATATGAAAAATGTATCAAATTATTGGAATAGATGGAATATTTTTGAGGTTTGTATTTTAAAGACAAATATAGAACACTTTTATACCGCCACAGTACCAATTAAACTGTTAGAGAGTGGTCCTATTTATTGATAGGCGATATCCTATATATATATATATATATATATATTAGATACATGACTAATAATTATGAAGTTTTCAGAATAAATTTGAATCGTGTATGCAGAAGCCTCTACTTTTAAAAGTTACCAAGCGAGTATGGATCGTAACAATAGTACCAACTATCCTTATGGCGTCTAATATAATCACTTCTCTAATCTTCATTAAAGAGTGGAAATTAAACAATTCTATTTTATTTATTATTATATTTGCTATAATAAACTTATCCACTGGATATTTTCACATAAATTGTCATATATTTCGACATATCAGCAAAGACATAAACCAACGTTTAATGGTTAGAACTTTATTGTAATACATAGTTGGCCCAAAATATTACTAATTAGTAACGATTTAAAAATCGGCTAATATCACTTTATTTCGATATATTTACATATTTTACTTAATTTTCGTAATTACATTTTAATAATCAGCCATGTTTTATTTAATATAGGAATTAATTATAACCAAAAAGTCGGCTGCTAAGTTTAGAGAACACGCAAAACTTTGGTGTCATATGTCACATATGATTACAGACTTCGGGATTGTCCATAGTGGCATGTGTTGTTCTATAGCAATTATCATGTACATAGTCAGTACAATCACTTTATTCTCACTTTTCTCGACACTAATAAGTCCACAGAGTTACAAGGTTTCCGCTATAATATTACCGGCTATATTAACCAATTCTATTCTCATGGTTTACAGTGAATCTGCGTACATAGCTCTATCTGAGGTAAAATTATTATCTTTGTAAGAAAACAGTATCGTTTTATTGGCTTATTTTATTTTAGTTTGAAATTCATGTTAAAAAATTTTCAGTTAGGGCCAAAATTACGTTGGAAAGTTCTGAATTCGATTGTGGGTGGACTTGAGGAACTGGCACAAAAAGAAGTAAGTCATTATAGAACTGTCTATACTTGAAAACTATCTGGAAAATTAACCATTAGTCCTATGCCTATGTCCCTACGAATCATATACTTACACTTTCATGTTTATATTAGTATATTACTATTAAAATTATTGTTTATACCAATATGTTATGTATTTAAAACCCTAACAGAGCTTACTTTTAATACTAAATTATATTAAGTTATAAACAATAATTATAATAATTTTATAATGAAATGCCGAATTACACCTCACTCAAGTTGTTGTTTAATTAGTTACTAATAATTTATAACAGTACATTTTAAAGTTCATCATTAATTTTAAACTGAAAATAATTTTATTTGTTAAAAAATCAAATAATGATTAGTTCACATGTGTGGCTCAGGTAATTCAAATATTAATTTTTTGATGTCAAATAAAACGCTTTATAATATTGTTGTAATCTGTGTAGAAGGAGTTGTCATCTCCTACATGAACCTTTATTTTAAAGTATTATGCTCTTTTTTTATTTTTCTACTTATGTTAATACCTCTATTCTACTTATCATTATCCTAGATTGTAAAGTAGTTTAATATTTTCAAGTATCGTCGTTCATGTTAAAAGTATCAGGAAAACCATATTCCCATGATAAAATTAATTGACCACCACTAATAAAAATAGACAGCTTTGAGATATAGTTCTATCACAATATCGATAAATTTTTCTAATATTTGAAATTTTTGTTTAATGCAAAATTTTTACTTATATTTTATTGGTGAAAGTATTGGACATTTGTATTATTATTTACTAGCTTTTTACCAATAGTCATAAAGTATTCCTGGTTTTATTGTTGAATCAATTTTACTTTATAACAAATTCATGACAAGTTAATTAAAAATAATTTGTATAATAAATAAGCTGAAGAACTTGATCGAGGGTCAACTATTCTTATGCTGAGGTAGGATTAATGCTATTTCCTGCGTTATTTATCCACGATTTTACTAATTCTAATTCTACGATTCATTATCACCAATTCTTTGGTACTTCATATATTTGATTGACGGACGACCACATAGTTGTTCTTTTATTCAAATAGATTTAATAAATACTTTATTATTTTATTAATTAGTACATAAGTGTGATAAAATTTCATTAGATTTATAATAATTTAATAACTACACTACTACAGGTTGACTGACCTAACATGGAAATATAATCTATTACTACTATATAAACCACTCTATGGCCTTATAGTTATAATTGTATACCACTACTTAACAGCTTAGCACTAAATTGACAGTAACAGAAAGAACGTCATATAATAACCACAACAACTTGCAGGAATCATTCACGTATATTTATAAATGATGTAAAATGTTCTATTTCAGGTTCAAGATTTTTTAGAAATGATTCAACTTTGCAGAACGAATATTACATTTGGAGGTTTCTGTGATGTTAACAGAGAACTTTTTCTTAACGTAAGAATACGTAAATATATAAATACATTTATAATCAAATATTAATTATTCGATCAAAAATATTTTTATTTAATTTTTCTCATAAGTACAGATAAAGATTTTAAACTTTTGACTACCTCTAGTGGCACTATAGTATACATTTAATCAGAAATTCATGGATTCGAACATTTTTCTATGAATGAAAATACAATATAATATAATTATATGTTTAATATAATTTATAAATATTATATTAATTAATATTATAAAATTTATTTTTCTTTCTAGTTTTTATTTGCCGTAATTTTTAACCTAGTCGTTGCATTTCAATCTCAAATACTTCCAAATCAATATGTGCAATCGGAATGAAATTAAATCAATAATTTTTAAGACAAATTTTGTTTTGTAAACACTGTATGCTGAGACGTAAAGTTATGTTATGAGTTTATGACTTGATGAGTATGAAATATTTCACATACGATTTTCACATAAAACTGTTTCAAATTTGAAATTTTCAGTCTCGTTGAAATATTTGAATGAAATTTAGATTTTTTTTTTACAAAATGTTGTTATTAAAAAGTTACTCATCAGTTACCACTATTATGTTTTTTTTTTTTTAATCGATTGAATTTTATTTTATGTACTTTAAATTTGAAGTGTATTTTTGTAGTGTTGTCTATATTCTAAAATAAAATATATATTATTTCGTTTCTGAATATGATTTGGTTGTTTTCCTTTGATGATTATTCGATAATTAATTAATAATAAATTATTCATGTTAAATATAATTTATAATAATAAAATATACACATTGGCGATTGGTGAGTTATTTATACGTACAATGTACAATATTAATTACCCATGCATTTTATATTTTATAACTAAGTGACACTTGACACTGATAAATGACAGTTCAGTACAATTATAAGTTAAACGTATTAAGCTATGCACAAATAGGTATATAAAAAAAAACCAAAATAGTCAAAATACTTCAAAAACTTAATATGTATATAAAACGCTCATATAAACTTTTAGTGAAAATTTCAAGTAGGTATATGCCATTTTTCGCTTTTGAGTTTTTTTACATTTTAAAAAAATTTTGTCAAACAGTGGTTTTGCGTAAAAATTTGCGTTTTCCGTGATTTTTTATGGTTTTCCCATTTCTTTTGAAAATTATTAAAAATATTCATTTTTGACTTGCCAAAATACTAAATTCACTTTCCTTTCAGAAAAGTTGCTTTAAAAGGAAATTGAAGTATTTGTACCGTTTCAAAACTTGATGACAGGCACAAAAATAACACACATTATTGTAAAATCAATATAGGTAATATTTAATATTCTTTATCACTCCTTTCAGAATCTAAAATGACAATTTATTCATCGTATTTATACCTATTTTTAATCATTTAAAAATAAATGGAACATTATTTTTATTTTCAAAATAATTTCTTATGTGTATTATATAATTTTATTAATTTATAAATTGTTATTCAATATTACGTAAACAATGCTATAAATCTTAAATAAATTGCTTTATGATTTTATTTCCATCAAATTAAATTACTAGAAAATATAAAATTATAATACATAAGTAAAGAGAATTTATATTTCGTATCATATAATTATTGTAATATTCTATTATATTTTGAATGTTGACATTTTACAGTGTCTATGGTTACATAGGTTTTTTTCTTTTAGTAGGCGGGTTTTGTCAGTCTGCTTTCCCTATTACATACAGTAATTTTTTGTGATCGAATTCACTACTCATTGTCCATTTCTCTACCAAATAAAAATCAAATCAATTATAAAAATATTTAAAATATCACAAAATAGTTATACCATGGATTCTATTAGATATCTCACTGAAAGGTGAACTCAGGAATTTTGAATAGGAGTGGTTTATTAATTAATTGTTTTGTTAGTTGTAATTATAAGATAAGTCGAATGCATAATTTGGAGCTAAGAACTTAGTAATTTCTAGAAGTACTTTCTGTAATTAAAACAGTGAGATTCTCATTCTATATTTGCAGTAAGACAAATTTGTCTAATATTTTGTAGTAGGAAAAAATTATTATAAATAAATTCAACTCTAAAACTAACATGATAAATATTTATTATCAAATAATAAATTTAAAAATTAAAAAAGTTGAATTTATATTAACATTGGACAGTTGTGTTTTTAACCTATTGTCAAAATGTGTGGAGACTCCGACGTTTTCCACGGATTGGATGGAAAACTCCATACTTTTGTTAATCAAATACATTAAACACATCATAGGTGATAATATTATAAGCATGTTATTTGATTCCGAATGGCAAATACAACGTTGTAACGCCATCTAATTATACGAAATTACGACAGACACTATTGTGCATCATAAAGTATATAATATACACACTGAATATACTGATCGTAATTGATGTACCAACGGAGAGAAGATGAAGATGGCTAGCCCATTGTTAAAAAGCAATGAAAGTGCCAAGACTATATTATAATACATTATATATATATACACTCAATTATATTAGATACATCTGCGTCACACCTGTAGCCTATATATAACTTAAATAATGTGTGTATATGATATTTGTTTATTATTATAATATCATTATACGTTATAGCTGTGGTAACGGCTATCGATAAATCGGACGTTTTGCTTATTAATTTTTAATAATATTACAAACCTGTTTGTTTTATCGTTTATATAATGAAATATTATTCAACTAATGCAGTTATAATATTTTAATAATGTGTTAATATATTATTGTTATAGTATTACTAGTGTAAGTGTGTACTGTTTGTATGTAGGTACCTATACATTATATATCGTAGAACTCGCTTTGAAATTATAACCAGGGCTATAAGATTTTCCGCTTTAGTTTTTACATCAATTACAGTACCTAATTAATGAAATAAGTAAACGTTTTCATCGGAAGTCAAAAATAAAATATTGTCTTTTTCTTCCGTGACTTTTACGTCTTGTTCCGTATAGATTGTGTTGATAAAAAAGTACATTGGTATTTGGTATGATGAACTACCGCGGTATATATTCAATTTTTCAACAGTGTGATTATATATTAGTGTACTACGTACCGTGTAAATTTATCGGTAACTACATGTTCACATTCAAACAAACGGTAAAAGGTTTTCACCAATTGGGTACAGTTTTTGGTAAGGTTTTAGGTCTGGTAATACTGTTGGTGCGGTCTACACGGAACACGGTGCTGGTACCTTTATAATATTACCACTACGGTACCTGTAATTTTTAACAACCATGGTTATGAGGTGATGACTTATAAGTATTATTTAGTTTTATTTACTTTTTGACTGATATTTTGTTGGTCAAAATCTATAAAACTTTATTTAAACGGCAACTTTATTACATAATACATATTTGTATAAGTACATAATTACACACTGTATATTTCGTATCGCGGTATTCGGCACATACTTTAATTCTATTTATTATACGTACAACATTTATTTTAATTATTTTAGTTGTACTATAATATAGCTAATACACTCAGTTTACTCAGTCTAATTGTGTTAATGTCACGCTTGTGAAATTAAATGTATTAATTACAAAGAGGCACAGAAAATGGATACAAATGATATAAAAAACGACACAATGCGATGAAACGGTATTTAATTATATTTTATTTTACGGTGGGTTCATTGTAAATATAGTTAATTTACCTAAGTATTTAATAAGAATTATTTATTATGTGTAAGTATTTGTTAAAACTTTTAAATTCTATGCAATTAAAATATGAGTGAATTTTTAGATGACACATGAGGCATGACTATTGAATAAATCACAAATATATATATACAGTATGTTAATTAATTGGAAAGTCAGTAGTTATTACTCCTAATATAATGCAGATATTGAAGTTTCATTTTTTTTAACATTATATATGACTTACAGCCCATCTTTTACCATGGTTAAAAAAATCCAAAATTCAAAATTGAAAAAAAAAAATGTTGAAAATAGTCACTTTGTAGAATTACTTATAAGTTATTCTGAGAAAAAAAAAATTTGAAATCTGTTGATTTTTCAATGAATGAGAGCATTTTATATTTCCAAAAAGCACAGTAAATAGTAAAATCATACGGTTTTTTGATTTTTTTTCGTAATCGTATTAGTTATTGTTAAATATCTTCAATTTAAGCAGCTATTTATGTTTATATTAATTTTAATTACATTTTAACTTCATTTCAGTTTAAATTAAACCTTGAATTATCTGAGAAAATGTTAAAATGTGTGATATTTAAATTATAATTGGCATTAAAATGTTTAAAATTACCTACCTAAATAATGATACCAATAACAATATTAATTTTTTATACTTTGTTGAAGTCACTGCGTTGTCATTACTATTTACCTAGATATCATAATTTTAAAATTTTATTAATGGATAATGCAGATGCGTAGATTTTACTCTTTGGCTCTTTGGCTTTTATTATTTTCAAAATAAATAAATACCATTTCTACGTTATCGGATATTGTGAATTTAATTTTAATACTTATTTAACGAAAAAATTAAAATGAAATTAAAACTAATGTTAAATGAAGTTAAAAAAAATTTTGGCACCTGCATTATCCATAAATAAAATTTAAAATGATAAAATGTAATTTAAATTAATACGGACATAAATAGCTGCTGAAATTGAAGATGTTTAACAGTAATTAATACAATTACTAAAAAAATCAAAAAACCGTATGATTTTAAAATTTGCTGTTTTTTGAAAACATAAATTGCTCTCATTCATTGAAAAATCAACAGATTTCAAATTTTTTTTTTCTCAGAATAATTTATAAGTAATTCTACAAAATGACTATTTTCAACATTTTTTTTTTCAATTTTGAGTTTTAGATTTTTTAAACCGTGATAAAAGATGGGCTGTAAGTCACATATTATGTTAAAAAAACGGAACTTCAATATCAGCATTATATTAAGAGTAATAACTACTGCATTCCAATTAATTAACATACTGTGTATATATAATGCACATAATGTGAAGGATTAGTTTTTATTTAACTTTTACGATCATTTTTGAAGAATTCAAATTTTATAGACGGCAATGTTTTTCAAATAGCGTTTTCACTTGTCAAGCAATTTTCATAGTTTTTGTATAACACTACACACCAACATAGTGGATGCGATTAACAAATTCATATGAAAAGATTACGAAAAAAACAATTAATATTGTGTACACCGATTGGATACTAGCGTTTAACAGGCACCTACTACCATTGATTATAAATATTTATAGTATGTATAATCTGTGCTACTACCTAGTAATAATATCAGGTCGTCATTGTTGTTATCGTCATTAATAATATTTTCACCAATTTTAAGTCGTACACCAGGCACGTACACAGGGTGTTTTGGTGTTTTGGGTGTTCAAACACCCCACGAAATGTTTGGTAATGTATGTATATTATAAGATTAACATTGTAAAATTTCATTTGTTTATTGAAAAAGTTCTGATATTCAAAAACACTCCCAAGACTTTTTTCTGCGTACATCCTTGTCGTACACAAATTTACTGTGTAAATTACTCTACTAATATATTCAGTTAATTTATTACAACATTACGATGGCATAGTGTACAAATGTTGTATCTAAATAACAAAAGTAAATTTTCACATATTCATTTTTAATTTTATCGAGATGTCATGATTAAGGCTAAGGACTTATAGGAGTTTGCATGTTTTCCTATAATCGTGTAATAGGTACATAGCAAAGTTCTTTAGAAATTTGTTTCATAGTAATAGGAGCAATTATTTTTATTTTGCATATATTGCATATTTAGCTCTTTTTTCTCTATATGTGTATATTTTGTTATATTTGTATTTTAAGTAAATAGTTATTTCACATATTTTACACTTATTATACAGTATTTAATACGAAGTTTCTGAAAAATAAGATTAAAATGATAAAATATTTTCAAAAATTTGAAAATTTGGGTACCTATAAGATTTTAAAAATTATTAAATCTTAAACATAATATGCATTTATAATTGAAATTTTTGATTTTTGACATGTATATGTCTTATGGCTGGGGGTCATTCTGTTAATTTGTCCGACACCAAGAATGTTACCATGACGTCATCGTCATGAGAGTATCGATATTTCCGACAAAAACATCGATGTTTTAAAAAATTGATGTTTACCTGAATAAGTTATATAAAAATTGTACCTATTTGAATGCCTGCTACAATTCAAGAGTGAGGATAGTAATCAGAAAAAAACTCTTTTAAAATGATAATATAATATTAAAAAACATAATTTCTTATATGTCGTGTCTTCTGTTATCGTGCGTTCAAGGAATATATCAATTAAGTGTCCTGCTAGTAAATTTTTCAGTTATTTTTATATATTAATATAAACTGTCCCCCTTTAAAATTAACATCACTTACAATATTTGTGTGATGTACCATCAATTAATTAAATAATTAATTAATACCAGATACTGAAATACCTATAATTATAAGCGTATATAATATTATTCATTATATATATATATTCATAATTATTATCATCATAATGTTTATACATAATAATGGACAATCGTATATTCTTATGACACGGACATATTATATATATATTCTTACCTGTATTATATTATACAGGCACTACTACCCCACTACCGCAACACCGCGGTGCAGTTTGCTTTCTACTCGCGAAGAGGAGAAAAAAATCGTCAGCGATTGGCGGCAGGACGTCGTCGACACTGCGGCACACCGTATATACTCGTGCGTGCCGCAGCAGTTAGTGGTGACACAGTGCTCGCCCCGAAATGACCGACTGCGTGCGCTGACCGCGATCGACGACGCTCATGAAGACACGGCAAATCGGTATACGTATAATTGTACAGATGCGACGACGGTAGTATAGATTTTTTTTCAGAACAAAAATTTATTTTACCCTCGCAAACCGTATACAATAACGATATGTCGTATGCGAACCGCTGTATTGTTACCGATTGCTGAAGTTTCTCATCTCTGAAGTATTTACACACCGTATATATATAGTATATATAGTATAATATATATATATATATATATATAATATACTTATAAACGGTGTACGAATAGACTTCAACGATCACACGGCCTATTCGACTCACGCGCAGAACGCAGTAAGTTATTGCAATAATACATATCCAAGAAAAATAACGATTTATAATCATGTGACGTGCGTAAAACGCATATCATTAGTAATATATAATTGTATATAATAATACTTTGGATACCTAACATGTGAAATGCGCTGGATTTAGTGAGGGTGTTATGTGGGGATGAGAGTTTTTATGAGTCTCAGATGTAGGTCCTAGGTCTTCTCAATGTGGCAGAAAAACATTTTACCATCATATATTGAGTATAATGCCATTCAAGTATATTCAAAAAAATATACATATACTAACCTACAAATATGCGTTGAACAAAATAATACAAATAATATTAATACCTATATATACTCATATTGTTGTTGTATGTACTCCTGGACTCTGATCTTCGTAAATACGGTTTTTTCTTTTTTGCAATATTTCCTGTATGTTTCCACACTCATCTTATTAATACCTACCTACTTTTTTTCATGGGTCCCTCTTGGAGAAACACCGTGCGCGCTCTTACGTGGTAATTGACACGCGCCGTTAAACTTTCGTCGGTTTGCGGTTTGTTTACGTTTTAAAAAATCGGTGATTTCGCATGCGTTTCAAAACACGTGTAAAATAGTATCGCAAAATGAATGTAGGTATATTTATCGTATATATTTTTTCTGAAATCACTAAAAGTCTATATCCGTATAAAGTATGCAGCCGATCGGAAGTAAATATAATCTATTGATCTGATGAATTTCCTATGCGAAAGATCGTAATTTCTCTGTCATTCAGATAAAAGCCTTGGAATTAAAAGAGTACATAGTCTATATTTAAAAAAAAATTATAATAAAATAAAAAAGGAAAAGTATTGGTGTCTACGTTTTTTTTTTTTTAATAACGTATGATATCCGTGATGGAAATTCGACACGTTGTTTCACCACTAGTCACGGTGGTGGTATTTCGTAACCTAGGACACGTGAAAAATATTATAGAGAAGGCATAATGATAAAAAAATAACTTCCTAAATAATGCAAAATTACTGTTGGAATTTTAAAAAGATATTTTTTAACTTATTTTTTTAGACATTTTTTGTTAATTTTTTGTATAGATCATTTCTTTGAATGATAACTTATTAGAATATTGAAACAAATCAAGGCCAAAAATAAGTACAACTGAGTTTCTTCCTTGTCAAACTCAAAAAAATGCACTATTATCCCGGTTAAATTCTATGACTAACTAAACAATTTTAAAACAATATTTAAATTTAGTACTTACTATCGTTTACATATAATAAGATTTTATACCTACTTTTTCTATAGCTTCAGTTAAGTGTTATAATATAGGTTTAAAATAATTTAATTACTTATCTAATAACTTTTGTTAAAACATTAATCTTTTATTATTGAAATTATACATTGGTGTTCCGGGTGGAAGCAGGTACCACCCGGTCGTTGATTAAACCCAAAAAAATATATTAATTATAATAGCTAGGTATTGTTCACTAAACAATGAACATACCATATGCAAAAACAAAATTTAAACTTTAATGTCATTCACTCATACAGCCACGAACAACTTAGCTATTTCATCAACAAACATAAGACTTATCAGTTATCGTATAGAAATACTTATATACCTACGTATATAACATAGGTGATCATTACACTAAAGGGCAATAAATCAATTTTCATATTATACCCTATAGGTCATTTAAAATTTTGTTCAATCTCGTTCTATTTAATTGTCACGATATATAATCATATTCGATTTTTAGGAGTGAGGTAATATAATTTAAGTTAAGACCGGACAAGGTAGAATTGCATTTATAACCACGTAGTTTATTCATGCATGTAATAAGCTTAACTTATCTTCAATAGAAAATAACGGTGATCGTTTCACTCAAATTTTTTTTATAAGCTTATAAAGCTCAAATTTGTATAAAATGTGTCAAAATCACTATAATTTGCAAGTTATTTTGTAGATAAAAATTCATAAAATTTTTTCTGTTTATA
>JAIPRK010002141.1:0-14254 GCA_025469195.1 Chaitophorus viminalis | reverse complement strand
TTTTAGACAAACATATTAACTCCGTTCAGAATCGTTATTCGTATACAATGATATCTATCATTGCATTCAAATTTAACAAATCCATTGTAATAATGACCTATCCTATAAACGAGATACACTCCACCCCT
Organism: Chaitophorus viminalis; assembly: GCA_025469195.1. Taxonomy (NCBI): domain Eukaryota; kingdom Metazoa; phylum Arthropoda; class Insecta; order Hemiptera; family Aphididae; genus Chaitophorus; species Chaitophorus viminalis. The sequence goes on along the minus strand of JAIPRK010002141.1, from coordinate 14,126 downwards.
AACTGTACAGCAAAGCGAGGCCCACCCGTTCTTTTTATTTTTGTAATTGTATTTTGTAACATATTACGGTTTTCTATAATACTGTACTGAGACTGATCTGTAAAATAAAAACCAAACATATTGTTCAGTCACAATTTTATAAGTACTGAACAACTAATAATAATATTTAAAAAAAAGTTCCCCGGGTTTGCCCATGTGTACGTATTATTGTGTTAGCTCTACCAACTCCAATAATTTTTAAATCCTCAATTATTAATCGAGTTTCGTATAAACAAAGTCTTACTTATAGTACAATAATTAGTTTACCGGCACTTGTTTACTATATATAATTATTTATATAAGTATAAAGTATAGCGTTAGCAGCGGTGTAGTACAAAATCAACATTTATCATTTTAACATAAGTAAGACCTAGGGAACTGGGCTTAGACCCTCTGGATTTCAAATGAGCATCCACAGTTTCCCTGAGTAATCTATTTCTGTATTTCACCAATCATTTGTAAATTAGTTTTAATATTTTTTTTTCCATTAAAAATAGTCTACGATAAAATAGTATTATCTAATAATATATTGTTGAAAGATATAATTGTATTTATTCAACTATAGTGTCAAATGATAAATAAAACCGCAAAAGGCGTGAACCTGTCAAACTTCATAATTATGCCCTGAGTCATAAAACAGGATCAGAGTCTGAAAGTATTACTTTAAATACTATTGAATATTTTCGATGATAGCGATTATGTAACATTATGTAAATTAACGTTTATAAAATTTTATAGAAACTTAGTAATGTTTTCGAATTTTCCTACTTCTTACGTCTTATAGTCTATATACTTACGTCATATATATTTAATTTAAGTTTTGTTTTATTATATTTGTAAACAAAAATTAAAATGATTGTAATGAATAGTATATATCATTGTACTACCATGGGTGGTATTGGATCAATATAGCATAACTAATTTTAGCGTCCCCTAAATTCACACCCTATGTGCGCCTATGTAAACGGTGCTTATAATATTATAGAATTTGACGTCGGTTTTGTTTTCATTACACAGGTATATACTCTCGTTCGAGTCGTTCGTATTACACCAAAAAGCAGGCTACAGAGGAGAGTGCACTCGCATATCACGTTGCAGCTGCAAGTCACTGCGCCTGCACACAAGCTAATATAATATTAGGACAATAAATCGACAACGTACGAACGCGCATAATAATATACTCCGAGATGACGTCACTGAGCCCGATGGTGGTGTACAACGTGTCGGAAGACGTGGACTACTTCACGGACCTGACCACAATGGTGCAGCAGGAAGCCGCGGCTGAGTCTGCGACCATAACGGCCGCGTCCCCGGGCCGCCTGCTGTCCATCGACTATCAGTTCGCATCCGACAAGTTGCAGTCGTCCACGCCGCCGACGACGACCGTGGCCGCAGCGGCCATCGACTACGCGGTCAGGAACGTCTCCGTGGCGCTGTGCCATCCGTCCACCGGCATACCATCCGTCGACGAATACTTTACCGGTAAGCGACGAATGTTTACTATCTATAATATACCATAAAACCTTTTTCTCAACCTTTTTAGTATCAACACGACCTCCAAAATAGGTATAGGTATAAAATATGGTAAAGCGCTTTTCAACCCCCCCCTCTCTATATTAAGTACAAATTTGAACAATACAATATACAAATATCATATCATTAACCAAACGAAGCACAATATCATTTCGAATATAATTTTATAAATATCTCTCTTAGGTATATCCTTATTTTATTATTAATATAAGTTTTTTTTTCAATAAATAATTTTAAAATTAAAAGATTCATTTTATAATTCAGTGTTTTATTACTTTTGAAGTTTTGACCGACACGTGACGCGACCCCCAGGTTTAGAAACGCTGCGGCATAAGCTATTCCTATATTACACCATTACTTAAGTCAGATTCGCACTTTTAACGTGGTGTACCGTGTACTTTTTATAACGTGTGATATCAATTTATTATGTATCTCATATACAATAGTATGAATGGGTTTTTAAAATACTATACTAATAATCAAATCTTTCTTATGTTTATGTATATACTCGTATAATATTACATCATAATATAAAATCACTAACAACACGTTCAAAAGTTGAACGAGATCAACTTCTCGTTATTAGCAGCGTATGGTTACTTCGGTTACGTACGCGACTCAAATTCCATGTATTCTATATTATTATGAAATACCTGTACTTAAATAACTACGATTGCCTTAGCCAATCGGAGGCACATTTTTACACGACACGATACGGAAGGTGTAGTGTAGATGAGCTTTAGGTATATGAACGGTACAGTACTACGGTAGATAAGGGTAAGTAGACCTGTACGGTAGATTCTCATTTCAAGGACGTTTAGTTCAATTCGAGCAATCGAGTTCTTGCAATGATTTAACGCGTGAGATTTATGGCTATCGGTGTCAACGTTCCGTAATACCGAACGAGAAAATAATAAATTTTAAATAAAATTGAAATCGAATAAAACTTAATCCACATAATCACATAATATTTTTGATTATATAACGCACGACTACCAATATATTATATTACGTTACATAAATATTATTTTAATCAAATATAAACCATTTATGAATTAAAAAACGTTAATATGGTACTTCGTATATCTAATTAACACGAGAATTGAGTCATTTGAACGTGAACATAGATATAATTTACACATAAATACGTATATTATAAATATATATATATATATATATGATATGTATAAATATTTGGTCGTGAAGCCAATATTATACAATTCCATAGACCATATGGTTTTCCGCGTTATATAAAATGATAAAATGTATATATTTTAACTAAAGTCAGACACGCGCTTACGGTTAATCACGGTTATCAGAGCATATACCTAAATACCTATTGCGCTAATTGCTACAGAGAAGTGCGCCGTGACTAACAAAAATTAATATCTAAAGCAATAATAAGATGAAGATCATTCTATATACCAATCTATATGCTTATGTGGAATAGTTTAAATTGAACTTTGGTGGAGCATCGCTATTGGAATCAAAATTCGACATAAAATATAGTGTTTTATAATATCCATTGGGTAGACGGATTTGTAATGTCATTTAGATACTCTGAGCATGCCCTCACCAATTATAGTGATAACTAAATGGTTTAGTCTAATTTTCTTCTAATTTAAAAATATTTCTACCACTAATATTTAAGTCACGCCATTGGTTTGATTGGATGAACTGAATGCAGTAAGGGAACTAAGCTAATGATGATAACTTGAGTGATGGTTAAATATGTGTGCACGTATTTTGACATAGATACTAGATATATTCATAAGTTCATGACTGCACTTTCTGCTCGGTGACAATGATCGGATATCAACTGCCTAGAATATTCAAATCGATTTACGGTTCTATATCTTCAGCAATCTAGCACTGTATGTTATTAATACGCAAAGCCGTACTTAAAATTTTTAGAGTTTACTATTTTACCCTCGCGTTCCATCCTTGGTGCCTGCGATGTTAAAATGTTTCATGTGAAAAATTAGACCATTAGGGACTTAATACGAAAAACATTATAGCTTGAACAATTTTTTCTAGCTAGTTTATAACAAACAGATAAACAATTCATACAGTCATAACTTGTCACGAGATTAATAAGTATCATTTTAATAATGTTTTCCCTTACGAGTTGTATTAAATGCTAATTATTGACGACCAACAATCGCACCAGCGAGGAATAATAACTTAATAGTACGAAAACTATAATATAAATTATAAATTATAATATTGCTGGAGATCCACAAATAATAAAATTTTCTATTACCGGTCCACTTGAAACCAGTCTAATGTGGAGTGCGCAGATGTACATAATTTAATGCGTTTATGCACTAGGTATATGTTTTCGTACGCACATAATATAGCGAAATGCATTCAAGATCGAATTTTTAGGGAATTATATATAGCCATAGCTAAATGGTATGCCATAAATAAAAACTTTTTTTGTAAATAATTTTTATTTGACGTTTTAGCGGGCGTGTTTAGAAAATAAAGTATTTAGGTATAATATTACATTATTGTACAAACCGTTAATTTTTTAAATATTTCTAGTGTCTTTATCGCGATTTCTAATCGATTAAAATTCAATACCTACTCGATTGAATGATGACGCGTTTTATTGAATAACGAAAAGCCTATTCGATACTAGTTACTTATTATTATTACTACATATCATTGTACATCATGTATTATGATGTATTTATTTATTTATTTTTGATAAAATCAATTGATTAAAACAATTTTTTGTTTAGGAAAAAAAATTCAAAAATCGGTTACATATTATTATTATTTATTTCTTTAGTAAATCAATGTTCGTAATTTCGTATTCAATGTTTAATAGTTATGGATTCGTAGTGTATAATACTGTATATATTACCGGAAGGTGAAATGGTGGTATTTATAGAAATAATGACTATTCCTATAATAGTTGGGAAATTATATCATTGCCTAGCACATAATGTACATCACACAGTGAAAATTTATACTTAGGAAAAGCTGTTAAAAACACTCAGTTCAATTTTAATGAGATATTTTAATTTTATATGTAAATATTAATTAGATTATATTTTTTTTATAAATTATATTAATAATACAATATATAACAAATAGTCTTTAAAATTTTACAAGACTAAATTTAATTAATTATTATTCATTTTTATTTTCCATGGCATTTAGGATATATTGGTTTGGTTTTCGCCGAATTCCTAGGAAATGACATCCTAATCATGTTAGAAATTGTTAATATTTCCTAGAAATTGCCATTATTTTCTAAAATGTCAACATTTCTGACAACAAATATAACGAATTATGAAGAGTAATTCTCATAGAGCTATAAAGGGAGAAACTAAATAATGTGAAATCATTATTTGCGATTTTCTTTGAATAATTTTATATGTTAAATTGAGTTTAATCATATTCAACTTTGGTTTAATTCGCATAAAATATGTTTAAAAATTGAAAGAAACCCGAATTAAATTCAACAAGACAAGGTAGGATTCGAATAGCAGATAAGGATAGGGATAGCTTATATTCGTATGACGCTTCTTTAAGACGTAAACATTCCAGAAATTACTGATAAAAGCGTGATGGTTTGCGAAAAATTCTTATATTCGTCCTTGCTTTTGAATTCGATCATCAAAACAAAATAAAAAATAGAAAATTGTTGGTGAAAAAAGAAAATTGTTGCGTAACTAATTCGTATTATAATTGTGTAGTATTCTTATTTTTTCATTTTTTTCTTCACTAACAAATATTTTAAGAATCGCATTATTTATTCTTATAACCCTTGCACGGTTTGCGGTCGTTTGGACACGGGGTTTGAACATATTTCAAGGTTGCCGATGTCAAGTGCCGTTTTCTTAGTGTGTCCAATGATAGTTCACTATTCGATGATTCGTCTTAGATACATACACATTATTTAAAATATCATAATTTGTTGGTAACGCAAACATTATCGTTACCTACACATTTGTAATACGTTAATATTTGCAGTTGCGCAACCGGATGGAGTGTCACCTCTGAGTATGTAAGTGGGTATATCTAACCTATAGCCTATAGGAAGGTACTCAATAACAGGTATAAAATATACAAGAGTGTGATAATACTATTATATTGCCAACTTATTATATCACACACGTGCGCCGCCCCACGCGTGCTGTAGAGGAATAGCCAATGCTCGGTAGCGTTATAGTGGACAGACCACTTTCTCCAAGCCTCTCGGTCACTCTTTCTCTCTCTCTCTCTCTCTTTCTCGTTCATTTTGTCTCTATATTTCCGTACACAAATACTACCGTGTATAGATTACGTCATACACACCCGTTAAAGAGCAGATCGTCGTTGCCTTGAACCATTTCTTTAATTATTTTTGTAGAAAGCATCCGGAAAACGATAATATTACGACCAACTGTGTTACGACTTAACGTGCTTATATACCCAGAAAATAATAATTATCTTTGTATACGTCGGTTTGGGGATCACATGTAAATTTTTACGTAATCGTATCCAAGAATACGATGACTGGTTTATACGATCTATTGCGCCACTATCCCGATTCTTTGCTCATCGGTCCTCGGGAATCGATTCGTAAAAAATTATTTACGACCCTATAGTGCGCTGACCTCAACAAATGAAAGAACCAAATTCTTATACGAAAAAAAAAAAACGTGAACACCATAATACTCAGTATTCACTCCGCTTATTACGATCTGTAGTCTGTACCATGGTCCATGGGTGCATTCAGAAGCGTGAATTAACAGATTTGTGTGTCAAGTACAGCGAACATTTCACCGGCCATAACAATTTAACATATCCCTTAGAAAAAGCCGGTAGAATGATAATCTTTTATTTTTTCATTATCATAAAGTATATTATACTTTTATTACTATAAATATTCAAACATTTATTACGGTTCAAAATAATAAAATGTACATAATTTGCTAATTTGATGTTTTAATTGAATTACGTATAGGTATACCTGATCGTCATCGATAACTCTACACCCGGGGTTTTCGGTGGGCTCTGGCCTTTGACCCACCCAAAGTGGTCCATATGCCGCCCAAATCAATCTGACCTTTTTTTATTGGTTCGGTCAAGTGTAATAGTACTCATATATAGTATGCTCTTTTTCGTCAAATATTTTCTATATGTTTCGGGTCAAATTTTAGTATAGTTTTACAAATTGTTGTATAGGTTTGACCAAGTTATAGACAATTCCCAGTTTTACTTTATCCCTAATATGTTTAAGTCAGATCGTAAAGTTGAGTACAAATATAATTTATATTATGCTTTTACGTTTTTGATTAAATTTATAGTTTATACCTACGATGACGTATACATATAGCTGAATACATTTAATTAATATATTGTTTAACATTACGACTACACATATTCAACACAATGATAATTTTGTAAAAAATTAATTAAACTAAATACGGACGAGGAAAATCAAAAAATTAACAAAAGTAAATAAAAATTTTGTACTCATTTCAAAAACAAATTAAAAAACTGTCGACATATTTTGAGGATGTACATTGTATAAGTATATACTCTGGTATCACCATATCTAACAATTAGATAAATTGCTAATTGATATTCTATATATTATTATATGGTATGTTCCTATTAAATTAAAATTATTATCTACCCTTTCTATTTAATTGAAATTTAAAACCAATTTGCTTTTATAACAAAAATAATAATATTATATAGTACGACCTACACAAATAAATCCATTGCGGAAGTATTAAAATATACACTCAATGCTTGTAGAGTAAAAACAAAAGTTAATTCGTGTATGCTAATTAGTATTTAGTAATTAGACTCAACCCTACTGTTAAACCATATATACAATTCAAATTTTTTTTTTTTTGACAACAATACCAATTATAATGTTATTGTGGTTTTATATGCACTCGTTCATTATTATAGGCACTCGTACTAATATTAAAATATTAGAGCATGATTAAGCAAAAAACGCACATCATTACGGGTTACTTTCGGGTTTTTCTTGATCAGGGTCATTATATTCGGAAACTTATTACAAACAAGATATATCTACCTAATTACAATGTTAGATTTATTTTTATTCTACAGTTCACGGTCCATTCTTTGGATGCGACGTGCGAGTAATCTGATCCCGCGCATCCTAGGATTATAATCATCGATCCATAATATCTTACCCACCAACGTCATTACTCATTACGTAATATAAAAAAACTAATAAAATACCATGTTCGAGAATGTTGGAACACTCATAGACATCGCGATAATCTGATTGTCGGTATATTATAATTATCGAACACCGCATCTGCAATAAACCGTGTGCGGTTATTATATAATTCAGGGGAGGCGAATCTGTGGTATGTTGACTAAATTTTCTTGGCACACCAAGAAATAGTTCATTTCCTTTTATTAATTATACTATTTTTAACATTTTAGTTTTGAGAAAATATACAATGACATTTTGAAAGCCTGAAACTTGTTTCCAGACACAATTTAAAAAAAGTTTAGAAAAGGTAGCTTATTCCACACTTCATAAATTTTTTCGTCAATCTACGCTTGTGAAACTTTATTTCCATAATTTTATCAGATCAAAAGAAAGAATTATTTCGACCGATAAAACAATATAGCCATTATTTTTATACATGAAATTCAGTATAAAACACTGAATAATTAAAGAATGTCTTTTAATACATACAATTTATAAAATAAAATTAAATCTGTACTCAATACAATATATGTTTGATGACAAAATATGTACCTATATGGCTATATGTATATTAATTTTATAGTAATTAGTTTTTTTTCTAGTTTCTATTCAATTTTCAAAAACTTTATTGGATAAGTCGACACCTAGTCCGAAAAAAGTGTGCCGCCTGTATTGTAAAATTCTATAGAAGATACATAACTAAATGTTTATTAAGTTTATAATACATTAATACATATACGATATATATGATCTCACGTCTGTTTAACAATTATCCACACTCGCGCGTACCATGCTTTACATATTAATACACTTTGTGTATTATAATGTTTATAAAATACCAATATTATACCTTTATATCATTGTATTATTATTTTTTACAGCTATAAACTTAACGGGAATGACGATATTCACGGTTGGAGCGGTGATCGTGTTCCTGATCCTTTACCTGTACGTGGACACTCTGAGGTGTATCATCAAAAACGCGCCGCCAATGGTGAAAACCCACTCGGCATTCATACTCAGCGTATACCCGGTAAACGCTATAAGCGGTCGCGCGTATACATTGTTTTCGCATGGTCATCGCGCGTATATTATTGTCTTCACGGCAGACCGTCGACGCGTGTAACATAATTAACTGTAACACAATGTAACGTGTTATACACGTAAATAATATTATATATGCACGTATAGTGCCAATGTCGACGATTTCCCGCGGTAAACGTCACGTAATAACAATGCATCTAAATATATACCCATGTGTGTGTGTGTGCACAGGTCGTTGCCGTGGCCACGTATTGCGCCATCCTGGTGCCCAGAGCTCATCTGCTCGCCGAAGCCATGACTCAGGGTATGTTCATGGCTTCGATGTATCAGCTGTTCTGCTTGTTCATGGCCTACTGCGGCGGCGAAGCCAATCTCATCGCTTCGGTGAAACCACAGTCTTTGGACATGCAAGTTCCACCCTGTTGCTGTTGGCCGTGCTGCTTTTTCCTGCCGAAATTCACGCTCACCAAGTACGATATATTATAACTAATAACTATATACAAAAAATTACACAGATCGCCTACAAAAGGCTCGTCTTTCGGTTTTAAACACATTAAACAATATAACTATGCCTGCCGACTGCTTTTATTTTAAAAAGCCTTGTAAGGCCCTTTATTGTTTTGTGTAGGTATCTGTATTGTATAATCAAGTACTGGGAATCCTATATAAGTATATACTATATGCCAATGATAACTGCGGAAAAGAATTAATATAAATCAGTCCATACCTCAACAATGAGTTACGTTTATTTTGTCTTTTTTGTGTGAGTTTAGGAAACATTTGCGACACTTGAGAATGTTGGTACTGCAACTGCCCGTCGTCCAAGGTTTCGTGTACATGGTATTACTCGTCATGTGGGCCGAAGAAGAGGTAATAATAATAATATGGATCAGTTTGGGGATTTTTTCCTCCCCATCCCAAACCCGTGTTCAACATTTTCACCATGCATGCTCTCGTCATATACACGCATGATAATATCATTTATAATCACTATAGCTACTCGTACATGTATTACTCTTTTGAACTTGTAATTTTCAGAGCTTATACCAAGTCAACTACATGTACATGCAACCATTTATCGTGATGTCGATTATATGCGGCATGTGGGGGATTTCGATGACCATGCGAGTACTGGGTGACATACTTAAAGATCACAATATGCAGGGGAAATTCGTAGTGCTCCAACTGGTACTGGTATTAGCCAAACTCCAGGGACTGGCGTTCAGGGCTATGGTGTGGGCTGGATGGTTGCCCTGCAAGCCTCCGATTTCGCCGACCGTTTATGCAAATCGTATGTATCCAGGTGCCCTTATTCAGAGCTCAATGTGGCAAAAAACGCAGAGAGATTATGCATATATCGCACGACCGTTATAGATACCATTGATACTATTTTGAGCGTTCCATATGTACTTTTCCGGTTTCCCTACAATTACTAATTAGTGATTGTAGTTAGTCTATACTCTATTGTTATTTGTTATATATGTGTGTGTGTGTGTGTGTGTGTGTGTGTGTGTGCCATACACATATATATCATAGTAATATTTGATATGCATTAGTTATTGTTAGTGAATCCCTGTTCCTCGGAACTATCTGAAATATCCATCAAAATTTTAGACTCTAAAAAATGTATTTAGGTATTACTAATATGTGTGTTTTAGTATGTCTGTGTACAAGCTTTTTACCAAGAGGATTGCTCCGATCATAATAATCATGTAATGAGGTTTTTGATAGATATTGATGGCTATATTCATTTGGTAGGTACTTAAAAGGGTCTTTTTTAAATTTCTGAACAGTCTTCATAGTATTTGAGAAAATGGTGAAAAGAATGAAAAAAAACCATTGATTTCAAGTTTAAAAGACTAATATCATTCACTCATCCCCGTATCTTGCCCGACATGGAGTCTCACCTGATCTAGGATTTTCACACATTTCCAAAAATGATGTTATAAATTTATAATTTGTTAGTATACTATTTTTAGAGTGGGGGATTATATTAACCAAACAGTTGAGTGTTTTAGTATACTTTTCGAAAAAATTATAAAAGGGATGATTTTTAAGCATTGCGTTTTCTCTTGTACTCTTACGTCAATACGACCAGTGTAGCTAGTACCTAAATCTAGAAGTCGTAATACTTATTGAATAGGTAACCGATATTAGAGGAATACGTATAATTAAAGGCTATAAGAAATACAATTATTTTAATAGACTTTGCAATAGAGCGCAATATAGAACCCGATTAAAGTCATGATAAAATGTATTACAATTTAATTTGAGATAATTCGATAACAAAATATATGAATTAATATAATTTAAAGAAATTAATTTCTATCAAAATAGTAAAAACCAAAGGTTTTGGTAGATAATAAATATGTGAAATAATATAAGTATATTATTAGTTATTGTTATTAAAATATAATAGAACGTCTCAGTTATGTGTAATCACTAATTACTTATCAGTATCCAGTATTTGTATCTATGTTAGCGGCAATGGGGTAAAATACTAAATAGTGATGTACCTATTCATTGTTCATATTTCATGACCGTATTGCTTGTATTAGTAGTCAATATAGGTAACTAGTCAAGTAAAAGTCCCTTTCACTTCTTAAAAGTAAAAGCACTTAAATTAAATTGTAATTTAATAAAGTATTAATAACCATAAAAGTATTGTGTTTGAATTATTACCACAAAATCCCTAAATAGTAAACTTGATTGGATTAATATTTGATTATTGCAATATGACCCTCAATACATATATAACGATTGCAAATTTTAATTTTTTTTTTTTTAGTTTTGATTTCTACCTTAATAAACTATAGGTACCTTGTACCTAGTTATTACGTTATTAGATAATTGTAATATTTATTCAATATATTTTTTCTGTATCGATTTTCGTTTGGAATTTCGACGTTGACTTTCCGTTTGAAATTCATTCCGGTTGTAAACACATATACATATTTGTACTGTTATTCCGACTCAATACTAATGGTCTGAAAATATTGTTCGTAGTGATATACAACTCAACTATGCTATGGGAGATGTTGGTGTTGGCTGCGTTGGCTCGGAAGCTCTACAAGAAACCGTTGCCGGAACAGTGCTTTGTCGACCCACCAAAAATCACGTGCTGCGTAGACATGCCCAGCAACCAGGAAAAAAACAACATCATAAACGGCACGTACAATCAGTGTTTCGACATGAACGTTTAATCTGTGTAGAACAGCAGTGGTTGTCGTGTGTGGCGACAGTGGCAGTGGCGGCGAAGTTGATGAAGACAGCGGCGACGACACAATAACGTACTCTTCCGAGCGGATTCGATTCAGCTTGGCTTTCCGCGAGAACGAAAACAACAATATACTCTGTAACCAAAGACGCTTTTTTTTATTTAGTCTACTTTTAATTTTAACGTAATTATGTACCATTTAAAATGTAAAACTACTTTGAAAAATTCAATTTTTTTTCTTAAGTCTTAAAACTATAAGTTTTATTCATTTTTACCCCAAGTTATTCATTATTGTACTAAATCAACAAAACACAGGCTTACATTACTCATAGGTTATATCAAAATTAATATTGTATTCACGCTTGATGTAATTTATCTACTTATTATATCACGTAAACATTTGTTGTAATATTATATTTAGAATGATCAAAAAATAAATAGCTTGAAAAACTTGAAAATAAAAACGGTTTTATCCCCTTGTCGGGGTGCAATAAAAACAGTACTTGCCAGACGTCAGTACTTTTTCTGTCTCTCGACCTCCCCCAGGATCATAAAAACCATTATTATTTACAGCTTAAGTGCCTAATTAAAATGTTTTATACGATAAAATTAACATTTATATTTACAAAATTCCAATACATAAGATAATAAGAAATTGAATTCAAATTACTTATGCTACTTATAGGTACAGAGAAACTTATATTTGTATTATATTGCACCATCCTCCAACCATAACTGTTCCAAGACACAAGTTCCGACCCTATACCTAGTACTCCTAATGGGCACAGTCCTAACTTCTAATGACCATTCGACATAATCAAGCACACGGAGGCTAATGACCATAGTTAGCGAAGCTCCCTTGTACATATTAAAATTAAATATATTAAATTTGTTATCTGCATTATGCATATCTGAAGTAAATTTATAGAAAGCACGTGCATACTTTTAAACACCTAGAGGCTAGAATTCTCGAGTATAGGTACCAGCACCATGCGCCAGAGGCTAAGGGTCTATTATTCTCCCCATTGGCCATGATTATATTTTATCCAAAACCTGTTAATATTTGATATAGGTAATACATTATTATAAAAAAATTTTCAAATATTAAAAAAAAAAAAAAAAAAAAATACTTAAAAAATTTTGATTCCAACGAGATTGAAGCTCATAATTAGTAAAAAAAATTTTTTTGGATTCTGAACGGAGTGATGGAATCTATTGATTTTACAATGATGTGTGTGTTTTTTTTTTTGTGTCTGACGACAACTTTTTTTGCAGTACAAATGCTTCGATTTGCTTATACAGCAACTTTTCTGAAAGAAAAGTGAATGTAGATGGTACTTGGGCAAGTCAAAAATCCATTTGTTGTAATACTTTTTGCAAAAATCGAAAAAAACGTTAAAAAAATTACGAAAAACAAGAAATTTTATGCAAAATCACGTTTTTACAAAAAACATTTTTTTTAAATGCTCTAACTCAAAAATGAAAAACCGCAACAACTTAAAATTTTCACCAAATTTTTATATTGGTGTTCTCTATACATAATTAAGTTTTCAAAGTATTTTGACATATTTTGACTTATTTATAGACAATTTAAATTTTCGATTATTGTGTTTTTTTTTTAAAAATATCTATAAAATATATTTGGCTGTCCGAAAACTCTCGAAAATTTAATTCAAGGTTTATAATAAGCTTAACTTATCTTCATTAGAAAATATCGGTGATCGTTTCATTCAAATTTTTTTTATAAGCTCATAAAGCTCAAATTTGTATAAAATGTGTCAAAATCACGATAATTTGCAAGTTATTTTGTAGATAAAAATTCATAAAATTTCTTCTGTTTATACTTAAGGTTCAAAATTTTAACACTAGTTTGTCCATAAGCTAATCTTCAAAAATATATAAAATAATTTCTACCGGACCCAAAGAAAATAATTTTATGACCGTTTGAAAATTAAATTTTTACAAAATTGCATAAAATAGCGATTTATGGTCAAACGATTTTAAATATTTGTTATAATTCAAAAAGTATAAGTCGCAGAAACTTGAAATTTTCACCAGTTGTTAAGATAGGCATTTTCTTTATGTCATATT
>JAIPRK010002140.1:0-28227 GCA_025469195.1 Chaitophorus viminalis | reverse complement strand
GAGTTATTTTTTTCCGTTTTAACCATGTAAAAATGAAAAATAAATATTTATATTTGACATGTTGGGAGAATAAAACATAGGAAGATATTTATACGCGTGTGTGTCGAACGACGTGCGGAGCGCGACTTGAAAATTCGGACTTAAACAGTATAGCATTACACAATATTATGATTATTATGGACATAGAAATATGTGTTATAAATTATTTACAAAGATCACATAACGCACTAGAAAGCGCATAATTTAATACAATTCTGAAGTCTGGATGCTTGTTTCATACTTGTACTGCAAAAGGCATAAATGAAACGTTTTGTTTTTATTCGATAACTACTTACAATCTATAAAACATGATTATCATGTATTGTATACGATGACTAGCAAATCCCAAAAACCATTCATCGATTCCATACGATTTCCATACGCATTACTATAACGTGGCATTATAATTCTATAAATAAAAATTTCTTTCGAACGTTATAGCTGTGATTAAATTGTTTATTATTTTGTGATCTGAAATTCTAAAGCTACCCATACGATTCTATTATCGATTAATGAGACACCTCCTTGCGCTTTACAATAGACAATTCATAATATTTTGTCTGTGAACTTTGCAAATTTTCGTAACACATTAGTATGGAGAAATCTGGACTTATGTAGCTTTGCGTATTCGTAACGGACGATTTCGGATGGCCTTGTGTCGAGACACACTAACGCGTTTCGTACAACAACGAATATATGTCGAATACGAAGTTGGATTTTGAATTTTTACTGCACGTTTACGACTTTTTAATGCAATTTCGATTATTTAAGGGTAAGTACTTTTCGCATAATTGTATTAGTATGTTTACGAAGATTATTGAAAATCGATCAATTTTTTTTTTTTATTTAAGTGATTTTATTTAAAATCGATCCAATTTTTATATTTTTTCTGCTACAGTATACATCTTGATACCATTATGGAGTTGACATATTGATCATATTGTTTTTTTTAAGTAACAATATACAAGACGATAAGATATTTAATATACGCAATAAAATAATTCAAAAATTTCGTGTTTTTTTTCTACTGACATGACTATAAACTTGTTATTAGTATTATTATCGCACAATTCTGTTATATTATTTCTCCTTCTACGTAGTTTGTGAACAGAATATTTTTTTCTCACATGTAGATATCAATTGTAATAAATAAAATCTACAGTCTACAGTATGATGTATGAACAATGTTCAAACCTGTAGCAAAAAATATAATATTAAAATTACGGGTTTGAAGATATTGAATACTCGTACATAATTGAATGGGATTAATTTATTATGGAAATAAAATAAAATTCGATTAAGTTATATTTATACGAATATTATTGTGATAATTGAGAACGACACCCGCGTATGTATTATAATAAGACAGTTATGACGACGATTGGTTTCTTACTTACTTTTCGCGAGTGTTGCATGTTGATAATGCGTGTATAGTGTATCTTTTTAGTGGCCAGGACCACTAGATTATTATGTATTATTTAATTTTTATTAGAATTATTTTGGCTGGCGTTGAATAATAAATTATCAATTTGCAAAATATTTAACTAGACAATAACAACGTGCTCATTTTCTCTGTGAATGATGGAAACGTATCAAGTGTCTGTTATATATACTTGAAAATAGTTCATAAATAACACGCTTTATCCTTATAATTTTTATTTGTTTAATATTGTAATAAAAATTAAAAACATAATGAGCGGCATTTTGTCAACTCGATATTCCTTTTACAACAATACCTTAGTAATTATGTTTGCTTACGAATTAATGCACGCTAAGCCATTAGGCATGAATAGTAAGACGCGCTAAAAATATGTGATAAAACTGCAGCATACCATAGCGTATAATGCGCGTGCTAAACGTAATTAAAGAACGCCTCGGACTGTAGGTACAAAGTGAATATTAAAATATGCACTAAGCACTGTATAGTAGGTTTATACATAAATGTATCGCTATACACCGTGATCATAATAGTAAGATGAAATCAATATTTTGCCGGGCCTTTTGAAAAAAAACGTGCATTAGAGTGTCTTCGAGGATGTGCCAGGTCGCCACATATGCTTCACCGCTCCACTTCGCAGCAAGTGTACACACGATGATGCTCAAGTAACTTATTTGTTATTAGTAATTATATAATCACAACGGCAAAGTGTATATGATGAACAATTGAATTTTCAGAAAAAATATCACTGTCGAGGCGAGTTAGCTTGCACATTATCCTTAGCTACCCAATATAAATTACTATTTGTATCTACTCCACTATATATAATTATATATAATAATACATAATTTATCACTTTTTTTATTGATTATGGTTATTACTTTTTAATTTTGCATTAGAATAATCATTGATGGTGAAAATATTTTAAAACTACTTAATATATACCTATTTGATGAAAATTAGTGATTGTTGTACATAACTTTCTTCGGGGTAAAATTTCTGGTCTATAAATAGGTTATTTCAGATTTAAAAATTGCGAAAATGCGAGTTTGAAAAATAAAATGTTTGTTAAATTATTTAAAAAATAATAAAAAGACATTTGATCCCAAAATAATATAATATCACGAAAAAATATGAACAGAAAAGGTTATTCGTGGGGGCAAGCACAGCAAATCACCACTCACCACGTACTTATACATACTTACAGTCTACACTTTACAGCGTAGAGTCTATACGATTTACACGATTATAATACGTCATAGCATGTGTATATATTATGTGCAATTTATAAAATATATTATAATATAGGAGTTATCGACGTATAAAACAGAGCTAGCGGGGACAGGCATTCACTGCCGAAGCACAATTAACGTTTTGTATCTACCTACTGTCTGTACATATACTATAGTTACACTGTGAATGAATAATTTTGCAACAATACAAACGCTATAAATTATACATTTCAGCCGTATCGCGCGCGAATCCGAACAAATGACGGAAAAATTGTACTGCGCCACGAATACAAATGTTTAGCGTTTGAACATTTTACTAAATTTATTCTAAAGTAAACACAAATCAACTAATCAGCTCACGTCCCATATATAGGTATATATATAATATGCTTTCTGCCGGTACCGCCGCCGCCATTGCTACTGCGCTGCCGACGAGAACTCTAATTCGGTTTTATTCTTACTGATCGCACATACATATAAGTAAGTAGGTACACCCACATTGTACGCGTGTTATATATATATATATATATATATATATACATGTGGTGTTCGCATTACAATAAGGATATTCAATTATTTCAATATGATATAGGTATTTGACGGCACGATTAAGATGACAATTTATTCAAAAACATATGTATATTATATAAGCAATTCAAACCAATGTAAGGAATAAATAATAATAATCAATCATTAACTCTCAAATATTCCGATCGCAAAATATATTTAAAAAAAAAAAAAAATAAATATTTATCAAAATGTATATTTTTAGGTATAATTAGTGATGTTCGATAGGCTTTTGAAAATATGTTAGCATGATGAAATTATAACGAGTCTGTATATGAGCGTGTGATTATTGAGATTAAATCCAGATATGAAATATTTTGTTATTTTGTGCCGAAATTGAAAATATTAGTTCTTTATTCGTTGTTTATGTTGTTAGTTTAATAACCAATAAGAATATGATTATCAGGAGACATAGGCATAAAAATCTGTTAATTTTATTGTAAATTTATTGTTATTGGAAAATTATTGTTATATAATATAAACACTCCTGGCGCCTGCTATGGTTTTGGCGATATGCTATTGATCAAACATTAAACTAGGTACATGCATATTTTTTTGTGCTCAAATGAAACTGATTTCGGCAATCCATTGAATCAATTATTATTCATTATTATTATTATTACCGTATAACTGATTATTGTTACCTATGTATCATTATTTATTGTGTATTGAAATATTAGAAATTTTTCGCAGTCGGTTATGGTTATAGTGATTTTATTAGTGCACTTAAACTAATTATATTCTGCGAGTATATTCTATTACATCTGGCCAGTAGTTCTTAAATTGAAACAAACAGTGATCGCACATAAGAATAATACAACCGTAAAGAAAAATCGAATTTTGTGTTTCATCTTGGCTGGTGCGTACACGGTACACGCGAACTAGCGTTATCGTGTTTGCTCGGACCGTGAGGTGTAACGAGGTAGAAACGACTAATACAAGCCAAAACGATCATCACCGAAAGCTGTCCTTGAGCCAGTAGCGGTGCGTGAATAAAATTTATGGGGAGACTTAATTTTTGTGTAAATGAATGAAAATCATTGTTCAATGTACAATGTTTTGATTCAATTATTTCAATATTGGATCGAAAACGCTACAAGATCTAATGTACAAGATAACGCAATACATAAATATACGCAACGAAAAACGTGTCGCCCGTTGGCAGAGACTAGTCTCCCGGACTTCGTACAGTAACCATTATCGATGCGATTACCCCCCGAACTTTTATTTACCTCCTATTTATTAAAATTGAGACTGTCGTTCGACCGTCTCATTCGTTTCACGACGGTGGGGTTGTCCAACCTTATCGCTAAATCCAAAAGTAGCTCAGAACGTATTTTCATCGAAAATATATGTATATGTATAATACACACACACACACACACACACGCACACACACGCATATTTATAGTAAATATAGTTGACAACCGTATATTATTTACACATATAGATTACACAAATATTTGAAATAATTTACAACAAATTAAAACAATTTTTTTTTTCCAATGTTATAATTATTGGGGAGACGCCGTCTCAAAGTCTCCCCTGACGCACCACCACTGTCCTTGACCACGATCCTGCAAAGTACGATATGCTGTAATTATACTGCGATATTTCGAATTAAAATTATTATTACATAGTTGTGCCAGACATATTATGATCGGAAAATTTGAAACCGAGATAATTTACCACACAGAAGCACGCGGCTTACTTGTGTTCGTTTTAAAAGGTTTGACATAAAATGTGTACAAAAGAATACGTGGTTTTAACGAGGTTCTATTTGATTTTTTTCTTGCAGATGATGTCGGCACCAGGCACATAAATCCTAAAATGGGTGACGGAGTAAAACGCTATTCGGTGGGCGGTGAAATGGGATATAATATTTTTATTTTTTTATTCTTCTTTGTACATGTGCTGTGAGCTACAGTGACGTGCCGACCGACGACGTAATGGGTCTCCTGTAGATAAATGGTTAGTTTTGTATTACATTTTCAACTCTTAAAACATAAAATATACTTGTGAAATATTCTTCTTGTGAAAAATACATTTTGCTCTGTCGGGTTCAATTCTTTTTTAAAATTACTTTTAGTTTTTCTTAGGAAAATCACTTGGAAATTCAGATAACGACATTTTTTAAGAATAATCGTTGATTAACGTTAAATGTTTAATTAATATTATAAATGATTTTTAAAATGTTTATTGTAACTATGATTATCGATAACATTAATATAAGTTATTGCACGATATACTGTTGGTGTAGTTTAACAATAATTGTTATATTAACGATCAACAAATGTTGAATAATATTAACATCATAACAGCTATTTATTGTTTATTCAGATTACAATGATTAAGGTACTATGGAAAAATAATATTTTGTACTACTTGAGCATCACGCATAGTGTACACTATACACAGTTGTATCACTTATAAAATCCATATTATCTTGTTTGTTCAGTTTTTATATTTATTTTTACTTTAAATCAATATACTCCACTCGAAACAAATACAGAAAAGATATTAATTATATTATGTAATGATGTCTGTAGAATATTAAACTTAATTTTTTTTTTCAATTTACAGTGCCTTTCTTTGAAAAACTTAATGATACGCCACAATACAATTATGGCAAAATAAAAATACTTAGTTATAAATCACAATTTATTAGCCTTGACTGAATATGTATGCATCGAATATCATACGCGACCATTATTTCCGACTATGCACTCTCATTCAGCTCCGATAACGCAATGATACAAACTAGCAGTTTTTAATGTTTATAATTTTTCCATTCCTGTTCCTTGCAACCAACGTTAATAAACATTGACATACAAAAATGGAGTGATTACAGAGCTTATTCATGTCGAACCAGGTAAGTTAACTTCATCGGAAAGACGGAAATGCGTATTTTAAGTAAAGGTCTGAAAAAAATTCGATTTGAGATATGAGATAAATAATATTGTATTAAATGTTTGTGATACTTAATTTGATCGAAGTATTGGAATTGTTTTTTTAGTTATGGGGAATTGTTGCATTCCAGATCCGGTAGACGTGTTGTATAGTATACATCTTAAGCAACATTATTTTCGTTCGTAGGTGAAATATTTTGTAGTATGGATAAGAGTTAACTATTATAATCGTTTAGAGGCATTTAGCGTCATGATCTTATGTCAAAGAGTAATATTTGTTTAACGGGTCTGCTTTGGTATTGATTGTTGACTTTGATTCTATCAAACTGCTGATCGAGGTGTTTTTTGGGGTACTTGAAACTTGGAAACGTCATAGATAAAATTATTATTTTTGTGATTGGTATAATATTAGACTATTTGAAATAATCTATGTATACGAGTAGAAGTTTGACACTCTGAGGTTGAGGCCAGGAACATTGAACTTGTTTAAAAAGTGATGAACAGTTCTTGTTTTGTGTTTACTGCAGGTACTAAAATAATAAAGTTTAGACACAGATAAAAAAAATAATTTTATGATGACGCTTATCAGACAATTTGTTTTTGAAATAAAGAAATAATAATAACTCAGCAAATTTAAGTGCCTTCAGTCATATAAATATTCATTGTCAAAATTTGATGAATGTAAAAAACGCACCGATATAATAACAGCAGTAAAGGTTTTTTTAATGATTCACTGCAAAAAAACCTTTTTTAACTCGTGATGTTAAAACAAACAATTATTTAATAATGACAAACCTCAGTACAATTTTGCGTTTTTATGTCACGCATGCATTATTCCAACGCATTTCCCAAATTTTGAAACATCAGAGTTCACACGGATGGTTCACGATCCAGAAAAATAAATTAACATTTATGTCGCCGCCGCAAGATGCGAAATTTCAAAATTCTCAGCAGAGGTCTCAAAGATTATACGGTAGAAAATATTATCGTGATTATCATATTATGCAGGGTAGAGCACATGTTATATATTACATTATATTTAATACGATACAATATATTCACATCGGGTCCATTGTACGATTGCGGGTCGGATCAGTTTAATTATTATAGTGATCTTACGAGTGAATATAAGCGAATAAGTACACTAAATGCACCTACGTAGGAGCGTGATTCTTATATGTAGCGATGGCGGTATAACAATCTCCGCCAGGCTCTCGGGTATCTGGGTATACCACGAATGATATCCCATGCCGCATAGCCGATTATTAGGAATATAATAATAATTCTACTTTTGTAAAATAATAACATCAACTCCGTATAAAAAGGCACTCAACTATATATTACATCATAATAAATGTAGATATACTGTATTATTTTATTACATATTTTTTGTTTAAACTTTGACATGCAACTAAGCCGGACGAAAAAAATGTAATTTATGGTTGTAATATTTTTTATAAAACAAAATAACGCAACACTGCATGTAAAAACAAAAATATTAATACTGTAGTACTTTTTGACGTGAATTTTTTTATGAAAATGCGATTATGTGACTAATGTGAATTTAAACTCATTACGCAGATATACACGTATATTTCAGGAAAACGCTTTGAACTATACTCGTTTCGGAATTTTTGTAGTATTTTTTCACCTTTTATACTTTAGTTAGCTGCAGAATTTTCTAGCGGAACCCGTTTAAAGTGTACTTACGCGTCGGAAGAGTTGAAATAGCTTTGATATTATAACTATAATGTACCAACTTGTAATGTAACCTGGTATATTTAATAACAAACAATTCAACTAAAGGATTCTTAAAATACTTAATTTTTATTTAAGTGATTCATTTTAATTGTTATAAAAGAGAACATGTAATACAAGTAGGTCTGTTGAATTTTCACAAAACGTAATTTGAATATAACTTTATGTCGAAACAACATGCATTAAATAAATAAAATATTTACACATAGTTTTATAGGGAATAAAGAAGCCCGGGTTTACTTATCAACTCTTGTACTTCAGACACTTCAGTCTACGTTAACTATTCTACAAAATCAAACTACTATAATATAATTTAAAACCATGTACCTACCTAATATTTTTCTTATCAATCACTGACGTATCTATCATAAGCAATACATGTTGTAATACGCTATTCATTACAACAATATAGCTGACCAAGTTAAATTTAAAAAAAGAACGGATGGGCCTCGCTTTGCTGTACTGTTGAGGGTGGAGTGCACCTCGTTTATAGGATAGGTTATTA
The DNA here is from genome assembly GCA_025469195.1 of Chaitophorus viminalis. Taxonomy (NCBI): domain Eukaryota; kingdom Metazoa; phylum Arthropoda; class Insecta; order Hemiptera; family Aphididae; genus Chaitophorus; species Chaitophorus viminalis. Next base: position 19,779 of record JAIPRK010002140.1, on the reverse strand, counting down.
TTACAACGGATTTGTTAAATTTGAATGCAATGTTAGATATCATTATATACGAATAACGATTCTGAACGGAGTTAATATGTTTGTCTAAAATGTATATATAATAATATAGTATTTTATATTTAAATTGAATTATAATGCAATTTCGTAAAAATTTAAATTTCAAACAGTCATAACATTTTTTCTTTTAAGTCCGGTAGAAATTTTTTTATATATTTTTGAAGATTAGCTTATGGATACCCTAATGTTAAAATTTTGAACCTTAAGTATAAATAGAAAACATTTTATAAATTTTCAATTACAAAATAACTTGCAAATTATCACGATTTTAACCTATTTTATACAAATATGAACTTTATGGGCTTATAAAAAAATTTGAGTGAAACCATCTCCAATATTTTTCAGTTACAATTAGTATAACTTATATTTAATTCTTTAATTCATTTTCAAGAGTTTTCGGTCAGCCAATTAAATTTTATAGATGTTTAAAAAAAAAATATTTACAAAAATCGAAAATTTAAATTGTCTATAAATAAGTAAAAATATGTCAAAATACTTTGAAAACATAACCATGTATAGAGAACGCCAATATAAAGATTCGGTGAAAATTTCGAGTTGTTACGGTTTTTCGTTTTTACGTTAGAGCAAATTTCAAAAACCGATATGATTTGTTAATCTAGAATTTTATATATTATATTATATTTTACATGTAATTTTATATCAATATTCGCTGTTCAAACGCTTATAAAAAAAAATTGTGCCTATGGATTTCAATAATTTTTGAATGACAATAATGAATGAACTACTTCTGTGGAATCTTTTATTATATTTTCAATTATTTTGTATTAGTCAATTTTTTTTTATCACCAATTATAAAAAAAAAAATGTAATAATTCGAATATTTTAAATTACTCTAAGTTCTAAGTGGCTTAAAAATCAATATAATATTTTGAAAAAAATATGACATAAAGGAAATGCCTATCTCAACAACTGGTAAAAATTTCAAGTTTCTGCGACTTATACTTTTTGAATTATAATAAATATTTAAAATCGTTTGAGGATAAATCACTATTTTATGCACTTTCGTAAAAATTTAAATTTCAAACAATTATAAAATTTTTTCCTCTAAGTCCGGTAGAAATTTTTTTAAAGATTTTTGAAGAGTAGCTTATGGATAACCTAGTGTTCAAATTTTGAACCTTAAGTATAAACAGAATAAATTTTATGAATTGTTATCTACAAAATAACATGCAAATTATCGTGATTTTGACATATTTTATACAAATTTGAGCTTTATGTGCTTATAAAAAAAATTTGAGTGAAACGATCTCCAAAATTTCTTAGTGACAATAATTTTAACGCATTATAAACCTTTTATTAAATTTTCAAGAGTTTTCGGTCAGCCAATTAAATTTTATAGATGTTTAAAAAAAAAATATTTACAAAAATCGAAAATTTAAATTGTCTATAAATAAGTAAAAATATGTCAAAATACTTTGAAAACATAACCATGTATAGAGAACGCCAATATAAAGATTCGATGAAAATTTCAAGTTGTTGCGGTTTTTGGTTTTTGAGTTAGAGCATTTAAAAAAAATGTATTTTGTAAAATCGTGATTTTGCGTAAAATTTCTCATTTTTTCGTAATTTTTTTATCGGCTTTTTCGATTTTTTAAAAAATGTTTGACTTGCCCAAGTACCATCTACATTCACTTTCCTTTTAGGAAATTTGCTGTTTAAGAAAATCGAAGCATTTTTACTACCAAAAAATGTGTTCTCAGATACAAAAAAAAAAAAAAAAACACACACATCATTGAAAAACCAATAGATTCCATCACTCCGTTCAAAATCTAAAAAAAAATCACTTATATAAAATGCATTGTAATGGATTTACGAGACTGAAATCCTATAAGTAATGTGAAAGTAGAATAACAATCGCTTTCAATATTTAAGTAAACTTCTTAAAGGTTAACAATGTATTTACCTATATATTCGAACTATATACATTGTATATAAAAGAAAAGAAAAACACTAAGTTCAAGAGTTCAAGAACAATATTATTTTGACCTTGGGTCGTTATTATGGTCAAATTAAAATGAGCATAAATGATCAAATATATTCTCGTCGTTTTTAATGTGAATTGGATTTCAGAATGCGTTTGACGTAGAATCATAACATTCAGAACTGAAATAATATGTGAGAAATTCATATAGAACGTAAATAAAATGTACAATATTTTAACCAGATCTTACGATATAATCCTCTCGTTATGATTGATTATATTGTTGCATACGAGAATGTTGAACTGTTACATATTACAAATTTACTGTTACAAATTTCAAATAATTAATAGTGGTAAATGTCGATGCACAATGATGCGGTGGCGGGTAAGTATTACGAATATATTGCAGAGAGTACGCGGAATAAGTAAAAGTAAATATTAAACAGTCACTGGTTCGTAATTTTACCATTAATATAATGCCTATAATGCGCGAAATCGTCGTCGAGTATGGAAAATTATATTATATTTGGAGGATTAAACTTATGTATCTGAGTGAGCAAATCCTTACAAGTGAAAATGAGTTATTTATTAACGTTCCGTGGGAATGGAACTACCAGGACGGAGATGTATTATCCTTCAGGGATTGCAAAATGTTGTACAACGTAAACAATAATTCGTTCTGCCACTGCGGCGGAGACTTATTCTCCTGTATCGTTGTCGGAAGGAAATATATGTTTGACATTACTTGAAAAATAAAACATTATATACGCGCTGCGGACAGGAAGATATACATCATATTTTATATTATATACATACGTGCAAAAGCAAGAACTTACACGAAAACATAAAGATTTCCAAAAACGAAATATTATGTATACCTATGTCCTATATTCTCTATTCTAACCGGGCAACATGAAAATAGTTTTTAAAAGAATGATTAACTTCTCTTGAAAGTAACTCGACGTACACTCGAATGGTTTAAACGGATAAAAAATTATTTTGATAGTTTTATCGATCCTTATGACCGAATAGTCTTCCTCGTATAATAGTAATAAATATCCTCGAAATTATATATCGTGCAGCATATACAGTAAAATAAGATGTATTATTTTATTTTCGTATTCGTGTATGTTATAAGAAAATGTTTGAAGTCGGAAATTTATGAAAAGATAAAATTGAAGTATACATACTAATAAAATATATACGTCGATGAAATTTTCGGACCAAACCCCGATCAAAATACGAAAATTATTACCTTCTTAAAACTAACTAACCTTATAGATAAAATATAATTGTAATCGTGACTGTTAAGAAAATGTAAGATTATATATAATTAAAAAAAATGTTAAAAGAACTGTAATAAGTATTAAAAAAATATATATATATATAAACAAAATTAGTAGTAATTTTTTTTAAGTGAAAAAACGCCAGTGTGTTAATATAACATGTGCATTAGGTATAACATACACAAATTCATTTACTGGATAACAGTTACTTCCACAAAAATCTGCAGAAAATAAATCCATTTCATTGACAAAAATAAAAGGTGAGTAATTAGTATGCATACAATAGCCTTATTGGTTATACAATGCAAAGTTTTTTTATTTATTTTTGCAAAACACTTATAGAAAATTACAGTGGTGCTAGGACACACGTATACCAGTATTGTTAAGAGATTACTACGTCTTCATATTGACGTCATCATCCTCTCATCTATTTAAAGTGTCCATGAGACCTCCTATACGTATATACATAGTTATAGGTAATTAATAATTATCATTTTTTTTTTCGGATACAATTTTTATCGAAACGTTCTTACCGTTTCAACAAAACATATCTCTTTTTTCCCGATGATTTATTTTTTATTTTTGTACCGCCATCACGTTTAACCTCCAACATAAACAAAACAGTCATATGCGAGCTTGCGTGTGTATTAGGCACAATTATGATTATGGTTAACTAATTATTGTATAATCATCTTCCTTCGAAACGCCATCGGTTAGTTTTTTCTCCAAATTATAATAGGTCCATGCGTGCGTGAATGGTGAATCACCAAAACCTGGAAAATTTAACTCGTAACAGCCACTGAGAAGTAATAATTTACGAATCTCGTGTTGCACGAATAATGTATACGCGATTATACGATCAGCCTGATACAATAAGTGTAGTGAGCGTATAACTGCAGTACGCTGTATAGTACGTATAAAACAATACAAAAAAACTGCAATACAAAATACCGACGACGGTAAGAATAGTATTACCTAGATTATTATTATAATACTATGTTCTCGAAGTTTGAGAATATTTCCTCTGGAAAAACGATTTCTAGTAGTATAGTATATAGTATATTAATACAATTTGTGGATGATAAAATTGTTTCGGAAATGCGGTTACGTATTTGCAACATGAGAAGTGCTAAATTATTTATAACAGCATAACCTATATAGGCTATAAATCTAATCGATCAGTGTCCAGTGACTGTTATTTTTGTTGACATAATCAGTATACCGAGAAAATTCTTCCTTAACGAACGCACTACGTGCAGTAAAAAAACCACCAACATATAGATACTGAAAAGATAGTAAATATTTCCCAACGTAGCGGAATATAAATATATAATATACATAATATGTTACATTATCTTTTATTACAGAATAAAAAAATGTTAAATAAATAAATGTATGATAAATTGATTTCATCGACTTAATTATTTCTATACCGTATAGGTACAATAGCAATATTATATCATAGTAATCAACTGCAATAAACCGTGTTTTATGTATTATATTTTTTTTGCGTTACCTCGTGATATAGATAACGCTGAAAATTTATATACATAAATTAAATTCATTATCAGTACTATATAGATGTTGTTATGTTGCTTGTATATTATGGTATTGCGTTATTCAGCGTGGTCGACGAACAAATAAGATCTCAAATGGAAACTTTTTATTTTATTTTATTTTTTTATTTATTCTTAACTAAAGACTCTATTCCATCTGTTATAAATTGGCCACTGATAGGCGGGTATATCATACAGTGATCGAGTGTTAAAGGAAACGTGATCACCGCAACACTCGAGAATGTACAATAATAACAGTCATACTCGTCCATGATGATATGCAATGTGATCGAATAGCTCTGAAATCGCGATAAAATCCGCGGCACAGTGCGATATATTATTTTTTGTTGCATATGCACGAATAAATGTTTATTTTTCTCCCATAAAATGTTCAAACTTATCAAATAGGTATAAGACTTGAGACTACATTGCATCCGAAAACCCCAGAAAAGGGTCACATAACAATATAGTTATGTTGTAGAATTGTACAACGATTATATGCGAGGCGCAGCACGGACAGAAGACGTTTATAGAAAGCGAAACAAGTTACGAACGCCAATTCAACGTAAAATACACATACGCATAACGCTACAAGAAACCAACTACAGTACGTAAACCCGAGGTCTGTTAAAAAGAGATACCGTGGTACCCTATACCTAATGTTACTTTTTGTAAAACTAAATTAAAATAAAAGAAACGAGTGAAGTAATATGATTAAACACAAGAGAGAGAAAATAATTGAGAATAAAATAGCTCAATGCAGCTGGTCGCACCACCCAGAATCTTAAAGAATCCCGTGCAATTATTATTCATTTCGTTCCCCTATCTCCGCATCCCGCCAACCGTTTAAGATAAAATTAAATTATCCCGTAACCAAATACACCACGCAACTGTTCGTGTATTATTTTAATAGCAACTGGTATACACACCAGGGAAAAGATTAAATACAATTTCCAGATTTCTTACCGCGACATGATGCAGCAGTGATGGTAGTCATGGTGGTGGCAGCAGCAATGGTGGATACGAATGACAATAAGAAAATTTGCAGATAAATTACGCGTATAGATGTGTCTGTATTAATATATATATATATATATATATATATATATATATATACATAGGAAATGTTTTGACCAAAATCCAAGGAGCTCCGCATTTGTCAGTTCGCTATCGAGTATTACGTGACGATAAACGAAAAACTTTCCGTCGTTGTCGTCGTCTTGCACTGGGTTTCGCGTGACATATATTCCGTTTAATTGAAAAAAAAAGACGGCCGTGCGTTGAATTATTTTCGCCCGGTGGCCGATAAAACTGTAACATTAAAACGCAATATTAAAGTTGCGTGCACACCTGTACATATCGCACACACGTTATAATCATAATGTAATATATGTATACAATACCTATCGTGTGTAACGCGCGTACCTGTAAGACTGCGCCGAAAAAAGATGTGTGAAAATATTAATTAGCCATTGCACCACATTTAGCAAAAATATATATTATACATTGTTGGTTTGATATAAAAAAATAATTTACAGAATAATATATAATTATCAATTCAAAAAAATGGTATTTTATATTTCAATCGGGTTCAAAAGTCCAATTTAACTTCGCTCGTGTAAACTGACACTGTATTGCAGTGCAGTAGCGTACTTATTTTGTTTTCGATTGTTTTTATTTTGTTTTGCACAATATACATTTTCTTACGGCAAAAAATAATCATAATCTAGATATCGCATTTATTGGTGGTTCAATGTATATATAATGCACTGCATATATCTACTGCAAATCATAGTCATCTAGAGCCAGGAGTCGGAAACCTGGGGCTCTTTGAAAATGCATCAGTATATCGAGACCCGTAAAATATAAATTATATTATACATTATTAAAGTGAAAACTGATAATATTTTTGAATTTCTTAATAACTATGAAACTAGGTTCATTTCAGGTAAAACAATATTTTATCCATAACATGGGTCGAGAACCATTTTTTTTGTGACATCACAATATTTATTAAATAATGATAGCCTTGATACTTGTTCGAAGTTGAAAACTATAAATTACTGCTCAGATTTAAATAAAGTGTGCACATAAATTCAGTATCAAAAATCCCACTAATTAAGATAAATTTTTTTATGTTTATGTGTTATTGTGTCTAATTAAATGATAAATCATAAATTTAAAAAAAAAATAATAATAATGTAGTAATAATGAATTAATGAAATAAATTGTTTCCATATTTTCTAAATTTAAGATGTATTTTTATGTTTAATATTATTATACCTATCAATTTTTCAGTGATATAATATTACTACAACTACGACTATAAAAAAAGGGGTTTTCAAACTTGTACGGATTTCTGAACATCATCGTTTAGTAACTTTTTTTTAAAAAAAATGGTAATTTATTACGAAATATTCCCTACCCCTGGTCTAGGGTAGTAAGAGTGATTATATGACTTGCAACAGCATAAGCACTGTGTAACGCGCGGTACATGAATACGCCTAATCACGTTTTATGTATTCCATGCATGTAGATTGGAAAAAGGGATGAAAATCGTCGGTTGATCAAGGGATAATAAACTGTAATAATAATATATGGTATGAGTTTTGCATTATAATTTTTATAAATCTTTATATAGTGTGACACAAAACGCTGTATCAAATGTGCATCGTTGCCGTATGTTATTGGCGTATGTTTTGTCGCTTGATTTCGAACGAATCATGTTTAATGTACGATTGCACCACGTCTACTCTTGAAAATGTTATAAATCATCGATAAAATACGACATTGACGCGTTCGCAACACTATTAATATTGCAAATGGACAAATGTTTGTATACAAATGTGCATCCGGAACAAATACATTTTTTTAATATCTGTACACGTTGCATGGATAAATCGTCAGAAATGAATATTCAAATTCGAACAAGTCATACGCACGCAAATCCAATAGTGATTGTCTAGTATGTACAGCTCGAAGAATGCAAAAGTTTGCAACAAAGCTAACGTGCTGGTTTACACTATAATATTATCAAATTGTTGAAACATATAAAATATTGTTTAACATACGTATACGTACACTGTACATTATGTCTTGAATAATAACCACGCAATGTCCTGCATATACGATAGACGGTATAGTAGTAATAATAATAATTGTAATAGTATATTGCGTTTTTCGAAGGTTATAATATATTATTATATTTGTTTTGATCGCACACTGCAGCTTTATATACGGCCGGTTTGCTGTTTAGGCATAATAGATTCACGATAAAAGTATCAATTAAGTACATTTTTTACACGCTATACAATCTACGCAATTTGGCAGAGGGTATCATCGATTCGCCCGCGATATAACGCGTATACTATTGTATATAGGTATTAATACGTAATTAACGCGCGAGAACGAAGATTATCGATAACATTATGATATATTATTATACCGTCCGTGTATAATATTATGTGCTCTGTATAATATATGCGAATACTATTCGGTAACATGTGTTATTATTAGTTATTACTATCGCACGCTTTACATAATATTATAATTTATAATCTACGAATTATACAGTCGAACGTGTACATTCATCATATATATATATATATATAAATAATATGTGCATGTATAAGTATACAGTGTGCACGTTGTAAACTACGACGTCTCCATCTCTATTTAGCCTTTGGTCGAAACTGATTATCGTGTTTCATATTAATACGTGTGTTTTAATTAGCGCACTAGATGATAACCGTATTGTACATAATATTATACCCATGTACTATCCGAAACATGTTCGATAACTATATCCCACACACGTTCACAAATTACGCATTATACATGTATGTATATCGAATATCCACGTGTTGTTTTTAATTGATAGTTCTGGCAGTGTTATGTACGAGTCATAATGAACATAGGTTTGCGATTTCCGAACAGTGTTGTAATTATCATCAATGCTGCTGAGGTACCTACATCGATAATATAATATTATAATAATAATGCTGTTGTGCATCAAAAATAAAAATAGTACGCGTTGTCTGTCGTCGGGGTTGTCCAGATCGACGTACAGCATAATTTATTGCGTAGTAGTGATCTAAAAACTTAACTCATTGTTGAATTCATATTATCCTATTTGATGTATAGGTACCAAAGGTGTTCAAACTTTTGGTTGCTATTCGTGTTTTCACAATATTTCTGTACAAATGTAAAACATTGTGTTAAGTCGACAAGTATGCGATAAATGGTACGTGCGGAGATATTTTAAATACGCGTAAGATAGCGGTCGAAAAACTCAGCTTCGGTAATGTACACAATCGAGGTTCCCAACAAAGGTGACACGAACTATTCGATTTTGGGAGTCGTAAAATTATTTCAAATAATACAAAGATCTTTGACAAAAAAACGAGTGTATATCTTTCATCAATTCTTCCCCGAATAATCGATTTGTGTATAAAAAACCAGTCACGTGTGTCATATTAGTATAGAAATTAGTACGAGTCCTAAACTTTACCTATTTATTAATTTATAATTAATATTAAACCTTAAAAGTATTTAATTTTTGAGTAATGCATAGTTAAATAATTAAATGCGTAATAATAACATAGGTACATAATAATTATGTTTAGTTACACCTAGCTTATAACTTAAGAAAACCGTAGTCATAAAATATAAATACATATACGATATACTACAATCGGGTGCTTCCAGATACTTTAGGGTGCTGTAAATCAAAAACGGTTAGGAACCTCTAATTAATTTATGGTTTCAAATATACAGTCACATTGAAATTTCTTATCAGATTTCGTACAATTTGATTAATGAAAAAAATAGTATATTCACTGAATTCGGCTGGTGTCTTTAATATTTTACTTGAAACGTTCTTGCAGACTCCAATATTGCAGTATTCGTGTGTTTCTTTATCTAAGGACAGTCGAGATAATTTATTATAATTATATAAAGTTTAAATAATAAAAATAAACCACCCAGTACTATTGGTGTTACAAATTGGCATACGCTTACGCGTACATGCAGTACTTAATTTTTAAATGGAGTTTTGATAGATCAATGCTCTCTGTAGCAATCTGACCTTTTTTCTCACATCCAGGATCCAGCTGTAATTTTTTGTTTGGAATATCGTCTCAGCGTAATCGTAATAATAATAATAATAATAAAACTCTTAATTTAATTTATTTATTTATTAATTTCTATAAGAATTTTATGCTTGCTATATACAATATTTTATTGTAAATCTTAAATATAATAACTGAATCAACAAAATATATACGTTTTGCTTTTTACCCGATTCAGTGTTAAAATAGTTACTTTTTTTTTTTACAAATATCCGGCTGTGATGGCTACTCGGTCCCATACATTTCGTTTTTCGGGTAATCAAGACCATATTATAATATCATATAATGCTCAAATATAGTTTTGTTATTTCTGATTTTTCCCATTGCTCGTCTAGTCGGTATAATAATATGTAATATCATTACGACCACGATGCGTTGCGTTGTCTTTGTTGATGCCGCTTGATGGGATACAATTTTAATCTCTTTATATCGACACGTCCTTACGCTACCTCTCCTGAAACTAGAGCAGCTCATCATCATCGCTCGTCTCTATTGTACATATTATATTGAACACTCGTACAACGTGTCAATCAATATGACGTTTCAGCTATATTCAGCAGCTGGTTTGCGTCGTTTGCTCCAGTCATCAAAGCAATATTCCAAATTGTACATCAATTTTCCTCCAGTTTCCTCGTACATGTATATATAATACACAGCTTCGGTACACTCTAATGATATCAGCCGTATATACGTGTATCCATAATATTGTACTTATACATACATTCTATATAATATATTTGTATATCGATTTTATCTGGGTCCCTCCTCTACCAATTACACGCGCATATTTCTATTAACCACTATTGAATAATACACGCAGTATATCTACACTATCTGTAGCTAATGTATTTTAATAATAATCAATGATTGCTTTCGTGCTAAAGTTACAGTGATAAAAAATAAAAAATCATAATTAAGAATATAAGAAAGATAGTAAAAAAATTAAAACCGTTAAAATAACTTTTATACCGCGGTATGTCTAGTATAATTTAATTCGAAATCGCCCGGCGGGCAGTGAACAAATAAAAACATCAGTATTATTGTTTGATCGTCTTTTTGTAACGTACAGCACAGCAAAATCACGCTAAATCGAACATAAATATTGGTGATAACGTTAGATTTAAACCGAAAATATTATGACATTTAAAGAGCAGAATATTTTTACGAGCATAATTTATCTTTTTTTGTAGAATAATCGTTTGATGAAGAAGTTACAAATATTTTAAGAAATCCTAAACTGAAACCCCTGTAACTTTTTCGACAGTTGATAATCTATGTCTATGTGACGGTCTCAAAAATATATTTCTGTTCTCATGATATGGGATTCAGGTTTGTTGTACTCCAAGTCTCTAACATCTAACAGTCTCACAATGTATGTCCAATATGATTTTACTACGATAGACCGCGGCGCAACAGCGCAAAAGTCAAACCATTTAACCATTTGTAGTAGATATACATAATAACGTAGGAACTAGGTCACATACATTTTTCTATTTCTATGTTACGGTTGAATAATCGTTTTTCGGTGTAAATATATATATATATATAGGTATATTTCCCGCGAAAATAAAATAGGTAAGTCGCGCCGTACTGCAGTAGACACAACACATAATTTAATGTGGTACGAAAATAAGTAATTCTACCGAAACTGCTTGTTGACATTGACAAATCGTACGTTATTTGTGTACACGGGAACCGCGCACCGATTTCAATAGCCGACCATTATTCCTCTCCCACGCGTGTACTATGCGTGCCCGTTGATACCGCATCGTTGGTTTCGAGTTTTTGCGGCACATTCCTTTACATACGATGCACAAGGATCGGAATTAATTTTTTTCAATCGTTGATGCTTTATATCATTTTATATTGATTATACTCACCCGTATACAATGTTCCGTAATAGTATATTATATTGTATTGCGCGCGTGTTGGTCGCCGATTGAAAGAAATATTTTAATCATTCGGAAGTGCGAAGTTTGCAGTGGTGTGCAACTATTGCAAACAAGTTAACGACTAAACTTGTGTTATGCGTATATGCACGCGAAAACGTGCAGATACGACCCTGCACAATTAAATTTCAGAGTTACTAAAACATTAATTCTTTCTTTTTTTAACAACAGTGACAGGAAAACACGTACCAGGTAAGCCGATATACATATTTATACACGTACTTGAAGGTAAATACCAAGATATGTTATATTTATATATAAAAGTATATTTGAGCTCAAATGTATTCGCTTCGGAAAATTTACCGGTTAATGTATGCGTATACAATTAGATACATTTTTTTATCAGTTTAAGTACTTATATAGTATATTTCAGTCATTATGACTACCTAAGTAAATGTTACGATTTGAAAATATTTAAAATGAGTGTCACTCGATTTCACAACAGTAAAATTGTAGCCGGTTAAAGAGCATTCGGTAATATATACTTAAATTTTTTTAATCGTAAATTGTACCAAGCCTATTTCTTTAATGTGGTCAGCAACTGCAGCTAATTTACAGCACATTTATCCAGTGGAAAAAACTTTAGACCCTAATCGGAAATTGGACGTGCGTTATAGTGTACATTAGCTGCAGTGATTTGATCTCTTGTGCTGCATAGTGCATGTGCAAATTCATCATGAACCGCGATGTTAGAGAAATCCAACAGTGGAGGTTGTACTATACGTCAATAGTCTATACACTACACTTGTATAATATTTAGATTTCACGTAGAATATTTTGGTTGACTCTACGGATTTTAACGGTACGGTTTGTGATTTGTGGCATTATATTTAGATTAAAATTTGAGTTTTCAAGCGGTCATAATACACCGTGAGTGGTGGTATCGTATCAATATTTATAAGAGTCATTGGAAAACGTATGGGATTTTTCAAATTATTGCGATTTTTCAGTGTATTATATAATTTTAGATATAATAAAAGCAGTCTAATATATTTAACAATTTGAGATTTAAATCCTAAACACCATATATCATATTTATCTGTCTAAACTAATCATACGTGATTGGATCTTAAATGCTTTGAATATTTCGAATGCCCAGCGGCGTTGCGAGGAATATATTATATAGTTATGCAATTATGTTTTGTTGTTGATTATTGTTTCTAATACAGCCAATGTCTTTTAAGCAAGAATTAGACATAAATTATACATAACAATATTATAATATTTAAACTAAGATTCAGTTATATAATTACTCGACTTTCCTGTAGCTATCTCACTTAATGTAATTAATAAACATATAAACAAAGAGAAAACATTTGCGGAAACAAAATGAAATTTCGTCTCGTCAGTTTTAATTGTCGATAATATAAACTATATACATGGGTTCTACGGCTTAAAAATAACATAAATGGTTTTTACGCTGAATAACAATTTACTATCCTCCAGGAATTTTTTTTTATGATCGTGCAATATTTGTATATAGTTTTCTGTATTGTTTCGCCATGAATCGTTTTTCATATTAAAACGGAAGGATATATGCCTTTAAAGTTAATAACAAACCCTTACTATAATTCCATCGCAATCCCTGTTTTTAAACTATTATTTTTGAAAATTTCCGAGAAAAAACTTCGCTTTTCGAGTTCTAGCATCTTGGAAAATATTTCAGCAGCAATATCAAAAGGTCAATCTTATAGAGCACATTAATGTTTAGCATTCGCACATGTTGACAAACGATCATCCAACGGTCGCAGTCGTACATTATGTGATATATGTTACATAATAAATTGTGTGTAAAAACTTAAAAATTAAAAATTAAAATAAACATAAGAAAAATATGAAGAAACATAAAATCAGTAGTCAGATACATGATTATTATTACTAAATAGCTTAAGCGCGGGGTCATATAATACTACGTATGTTTTTATGGTTAAAGGAAAAAAAATCGTCTATTAACGATCTCAAGTAAAACAGTAAAATCTCTTCCGGAAGCAATTCCAATGAAATATTTATATTATTATATTTATTGAGCCTGGATGAAGTCCGTCTGCAGCAATTTATTTTATTTTATATATGCACGATTTGTAATATGTCGTGAAAAAACCTCCGACATTATTCCCCAAGCGGCAAAGCGTAAATACAGAGTAAATTTTTTCAACGTTCAAATCGTACATAATATTTTCTCGGCCGGATCAAACGTGATTTTCAAATAAATTGTAGTCTCATATAATTGAAATTTTAAAGTCATTATAATTAATAATTTATTACGCAAAATGTAGTATTACGTAAAATTTTGAAGCAAATTATTTTTTAAAAATGTTGATAAGTATATACAAATTTAACATGGAACCGATCGATGATTACTTAAGTGTTTAATGTTTACAAATTAAATTAATGTATGTAAATTGAACTTTATCATTTATATAACGTGCACCAATATTTTCATAGTATATTTAGTTCGCAGTCTTACGTTTTAAATACATCTAAGAAGTTAAATGCTAATTCGATATTCGATTTTTATTAACAGATATTTCCAGAAAAATGCCTATTGCACTACGCGTACTTTAAATTTTTACCCAGGAACGGGTGTGAAATAAAAATACACCACGCGCATAGATCGTAATAATATTGTAGTGTCCCTTCTTTGTCCTCAAAGCTTTTGATCCATTTGTATCATTTGTTATAATCGAATACGATATCACACGTAATAGTGAAATACTTAGTGAATTACTTATCGCGCATACGTAGAGGCAAAATCCATTTCTTCAGGATCTGCGAGACGTTATTCGAATGAGGGTAAGGCGTAAGTAATTTCCGTATTGAAATCCATGAAGCTGAAAAGTGAATTGGCAATCAAAATAGAAAATTAAACCAAATCGTTTCCCGTTAGGCATGGGTTTCAAAATTCTACACATTCTCCAGTGAGCTATTTGAAAACAGCTAACCGTTCAAATTAACCCTATAAAAGTAGAGGGAGATGTGACTTGCAAATTTTAAAATCACACTTGTCACATATTGGTATAGATTTGAAAATGTTCGGTCAAATTAATAGTCGGTGATACAGAATTCATATGCACATTAATGTGCTCATTACTATGATATAGAGGTATGCAAACTTTAACGAGTCTACGGGACAATTTCGAGTGTACTATACTAAAGTCACAGCGCGCACATTGTCGAGGCTTTGCCAAAACAATCAACCATAGAATAACATGCCAACCTCCGTCCAGGTCAAATGCCTCGCGGGAACTTACGGCACGCGAGTTTTCCACGACCCGGGTAAATGATATTCATACTTGTATGTATAAGAGACAAAAATTATATATTTATACACACTATTTCGGAAATGCTCACGATTCCAGAGTTTTGTTCATTAGTTTACGTTTCGAATATAATACGCTTTTTTCACGTTCTCCGAGAACATCACAAACGACGAGGATAGCGAGAGAGAAAAAATGGTAGGCAGGGAGATGACGGATAATGTCGTATAAAAATCAATTACTCGCGAGAGTGATGATGATGGAGCCGACGACCACTACATTGCATTTGTCGTCGTCGTTAATATTTCAGCGTTCCAATACGAAGTTAATCAGATAAAAATAAACATTACTACTGTGGCGAACTGGCGAGGGGTTATAAATCAGATATACTTCCCAAGTACATAATATTATAGTGACTGCGCGAACATAATACCTATATTTTCTGTAAAACGATGGTTTCATGCGCGAACATCAGGGCGGGTAACCACTCCACTCCCAAAATATGGTCTCCAAATCATGACATTTATACTTTATGGCCAATATTAGACACAAATTAATATATGTTAGTCATGCAGGTAGGTATTAATCAATGTTATTTTTTTTTTAACACAACCAAGGCATTAGGAAGAAAAAAAAGTTTTTATTTTAGTTTATAGTAAGAAACGTTTGTTATTTATTATATGATAAGTAAAGCCTGCAATTTCATTGTGAATTACATTTTTTTTCTAAATTTCCCAAACAATGCTTTTCAAGAATAACATTTGCTACATATACAACTTTTATTATAATTTACATATTTTAAAATGTTTTCAGAAAATTTGATATTTACTTTAAATTTTTGAATTTTTCGTACAGTAAAAAATTATATACTTTTATTTTTACTAACGTTGACTAGAGATTAAAGAAAAAGGGAAATAGCCTAGACATTTTTGAATAACTTATACCGAAATATAATTTATTGTACTGCAATGATATCTGCAACCATTCCTCTTTCTAAGCTGAAAAATACCAATTTCCGCAATATTTTTCAAAGTATATACTGTATACATAGGTCAAAATATTTCTAAGAAATCAACAAAACGAAGAACTGTATATGATATAAAATTATTAATCCCATACGAACTTACAATGAGAATATTTTTTAGGAATTTTTAATGAGATCTTTTTTTTTTTATCAGATTTTTTAATCTGGATGGGGTTAGGACTATTACTCAATTATTGAACTTACGTACTCGGTTAAATTCGTATATCTAATATTGTCCACCATGTTATTATTTTATATTTGATTAGATTGCATCAATAGTTTTTATACCTAATCAAAATTTAGAATAGACATAATTCCGGTATCCACGAGGCCTCGTATATAATCGCTACAATACCTGCAGTAGGACGATAGTAGATGTTGTACTTTGGACGTCATATTTTTCTCAGAGAACGTTATAGATCAATTCACGGCAGTTTGTTTATTTGCGTTTTATATTTTATGAACTACTATCCATTTTGTGTATATTGCGTTGTCGTTGCATGTATTGATTTTTATTTTACTTTACTCAAAAAGACGCACTTCCAACTTCCAAGAAATGGAACGCACGTTTTGCGGTCATGAACATGATTTGAAAAACATACATCTTCAAAACGGTATCGTCTAATTCAGTGGTTCTTAACAGGGGTGGTACTGCCCCCTTGGGGCATTTCGGTATCTCCGAGGGGTGATAGTTTTGAAGGGGGTGTTGAGGGGGCGGTAGCTTTTTCAAACTCGGAGATTAAAAATAATATTTATAGGAAGAAAATTTGATTTTGCATGAGAGAGGGGGCGTTAGTAGTTAGTTATTACGATCAAGAAAAAATCAAATAAGAAGACGAATTAAACTTGTAATAGTTCAATGAACAATATCATATTACCTATAATACGTAACGTATACTGTTGTAAATTTATTTTTTCAAATTGCAATGTTTGATTGGTGAATTAATCATTTTTATAACTAAAATAAGTCGTCGGTTTATCTGATGCATTTAAACGTGTTGATTTTACCCTACAATTGACATTCGCATTCAGTCAAAGAACTGTTTTCATACTTGACCAGATATTATATACGTTTGAACAGGCGCGTGTTTTGTACCGAGGGATGGGTGAGTGGGTAAATTTGATGAAAAAAAAATTCTATTGATTTATATATGGGTGAGGGGAGGAAGTTCGCTGCTACATCATATAGTATAATAAATAATAATATACGCGTATTGTAAAAATAAACTATAATGGATGGACTAGCAGATCGTTTCTCTCTGATGTTTTATCATCACCGTTGATCGTCGTTGACATGTACGTCCCAGTGTATACTTTATTATTATGTGACCCGTCGCGTTCGCCCGCCGAGTGCACATCGCGTTTTTCTACACAATATCTACTTTCGTCGACAGTTTAGATTAACGACATCGCGTTTGTAAAATTTGATCCCGGTCGGTTCGAAAACTATATAATAACGTATTCAAGCACAAGCGGCCGAATAAAATTATATCTGATTTTTTAGTCTTTACTTTGATATTATTCAGTTAAAAAGAGACGGTATAATCATAAGCGTGCGCAGACCTTGATGGCAGGGGGAGCAAATTTGTTTTCACTATCAATATTTTCTAAGAGAAGACATAAATAGGCTTATTTCATTAAAATAACATGTATTTACCAATATCATCTGTATTATGTAATGTAATATGTATTACATACTGACATGTTTATTTACAAATATATGTTCAGATTATAAAAACAAAAAGGTATAATAACTATAATATACAGTTGTTAAGTTGTATGATTATTAAGACTTTTAATTTTATAGTAAAATTCTTCTCTCAGAGGGAGTTCATATTTTAAATTGTTGAATCACATCATCAACATTTATATCATAAGCCAAATTTGTTCAATGAACATTGTTAGGAGTCCGTCTAGTCTGTCTTGTTACATTGTACTACGTAACTTTGTTTTGACTAAACTTAATTTCGAGAATGTTCGTTCACATGAACAACTAGTGACTGGAATAGTAACAAAAGTTTTTAAAGTTTTGAATATATTATTGAAAATATTTTCTCTTCCACTGCCAATTTCTGTTAGCCAGCTTATCCATGTGTCACATTTTTTTTATCACTTTTAGGTAGATTGTTTGTGTGTTTGAGTAGATTAACTTCACTTTTTTACATCTCAGCTTCCAGGTTAAAAGTTTTTGTTAATTTGGTGATATCATTGTCATTAACATTCAATTCTAATAAATTGGCAACGCTTTTGATCATATCCAAAGTTTCTTGGCTAAACCTTATTTTAATACCATTAATCATTTGATCTAATGTTACATTATAAACAGTAATCCTCATTTCTTCTGCCTTAGTATCCATGAAATGTTGAGTATTAGAATAACCATGAACTTTATTTGAAACTTTCCTTTTTTTTACTAATGGAATCACAATTTGATTGACTTCGCATACTTTTTCAACTTTTTTATAAATATTACCAAAAACAGATTCAGTATTCTTCATAGTTTCAAGGGACTTCTTTAATGACTTAACTATTTCTATTGCAGTTAATAAATTAATATCAGATGTTTATAAAAATGCACTAACTTTTAGTATAGAACATAATATAGGGTCTAGCATTTCTAATGCAAATACAAATTCAAAAGTTTGCATTTGGTGAATTATACCTAAACCTTAGCGCGAACATCTGCTTGTTTAGTAGATTCTGAAATCTCTTTAATGGCGATAAGTAGAGCTGAGTAATTTTCTTTCACTGCACTAACGGCTTCGTAATGGCAAACCCATCGGGTAGTAGAAACAGATTTCAAAGTTTTTAATTTTAAGTTGATGGAATTAGCGATTTTCTCTAAGACAACTGCTTACGCAACTGCTTTCAATAAAATTATAAATAAGCTGGATATTTCCAAAAAAATCGAATTTTATTAGAATCAACAATGTTATTGTTAACAGAATCAACAAGAACAAGATTCAAACAATGTCCATAACAATGTACAAAAAATTTATTTATGTTTTTTTCTTTGAATTTTGCTTGAACTCCTGTTGTACACCCGGCCATAGTTGCAGCTCCGTCAAAACAGACAGAAACTATATTTTCCCATTTGATATTATATTCATAAACTATATCACTTAATGAGTTAAAAATAGTTTGAGCATCTACTGATTTTATTCGCTTCATACAAACAAATTGTTCTACTGGATATTTTGTTTGTTTGTTGAAGTAACGTAATACAATGGATAATGATTTAGGGCCGATTTCACCAAATATGCTTTAATCGTGGTTACGATAATCATGATTATAAGTTAATCGTGATTAAATTTAACTTGGATTTCACCATGCTAATCACGGTTCCATTAATCACGATTACGGTAACCGTGATTAGCCCTACTAACCGCGATTAGTGGTACTATCAAACAGCTGTGGCCTACAATAATGTGATAACAGTGACTTAGCTAAGACCGTATCTACTATCTGGTGACAAAATCGATGTCGTCTAGATTTTCAGTCTTCAGCCCTCTCTCGAATCCATCTAGGACGACGAATTGCGAAGATGACGAACTCGTCGTCTTCGTTATCTTCGTCATC
>JAIPRK010002139.1:0-28232 GCA_025469195.1 Chaitophorus viminalis | reverse complement strand
GGGGTGAGTGGTGGCGGCGGGGGTGGCGGCGGCGGCGGCGGCGGTGGGAGGCGGCGGCGGCGGCGGCGGTGGCGGTGGTTTCTGAACGGCGGCGGTGGGAGGCGGCGGCGGCGGCGGCGGTGGCGGTGGTTTCTGAACGGCGGCGGCGGTGGCGGTGGTTTCTGAACGGCGGCGGTGGGAGGCGGCGGCGGCATGGTCGGCAAGGGTCAGCATGGTCGGCATGGGTCAGCATGGTCGGCATGGTCGGCATGGTCGGCAAGGGTCAGCATGGTCGGCAAGGGTCAGCAAGGGTCGGCATGGTCATCAGCGGTGGGTTCTGAACCGCCAAAATCATCCTACTACAGTGGTTACTAATTACTTATGTACATTGTATAAAAAATTTATTATACCTAGGGGTCTCTGACTTTTTTTTTTTTTACCGTGGACCAAATCTGAAATTTACTTCGGAATCGCGAGTCAAAATTGCATAGGTAGAAAATTGAGGATGGACAAGAGTCAATAATTGTAAACCATTTTATTTTATTTTATGTTGTATTTTACCATAGTTATGAATAACAACACCCAAAGTGTAGTCTATTATAGTTTATAATTTAATAAATTATTTTTAAAATAGGGAAGTATTATAATATGATCAAAACATAAGTTAGCATAGCTGTTTAGCAGGGCACTTAGAAAAGCTTAACGGGCCGCAGGTAGGATACTTTTGCATTATATTATTATAATGTATAGCGTATAGTTAGTATTTAATATGAGTTACCTAGTTATTGTTGATAAAACACCTTCTCTCCGAACGATCAGATACCGTTGACCGCTAACAAGAAATAATATAGTTGGTTGTTATAATACAAAACACTTTTTTTAATAATGTTATTATAAATGTACAACTAATTAGTACTTTTTAATGTAGCCAACTATTTTGACTAAACTGCAGTAGACCATTCCAGTGTACTATGAGTTCCCTTGCACCTCCTTCTCTCACTTCAAATTCTGCACGTATAGAGAACAATAATAATACGCATGTAAATTCAGTGTAGTAGTCTATGGTAAAAGAAAAAATAAAAGTTGGGACTTCAACCGATTCTCATATTTGTAAGTTGATTTAATGAAATTTTAATTTAATTTTTTTTACTTTAATTTAATGAATTTATTTTATGTTTTAATGAAAAATATAATATATTATTCTAATCTAAAAATTTAACTGTTTGTTTTCTTATTAAAAATTAAAATTCACAGATGGCCTAGATCTCCTTATTGATTATATGAACACCAATATCAATATATTAAAATATTAAAATATTTCACAAAGAAATTGATATTAATTGATTCAATAACCAAGTTTAAAAGGGACGATTTTGAAAATGTAGTCAATACAATAGGAATAACTTAGATAAGAGTGAAATGTAAACCCAACATTTTACATTTCATTGGATAAATATATGATATGATCGTAAACTCAACAGATAAAATCAATAAATATTACAATAGTTGTAACTTAGAACATTTAAAAAAAAAAATTTCAATATCAATTTATAAAAATATAATATGATAGTTGCTATTTTTTGTGTAAACATAAAAATACACTACACACACTATTCTTTTAGAATATTACAGTTTACTGTTGGTCAATACATCAGATATTTGAATAGCATATTCAGATAATAAATTTTCAAAAAAATGTTATGGTTTTTGTAACAATTAAATTTTGTTTTAGATGCTACAGAGTAAAATATTTTTGTTTTTATAGTAAATTAATAAACAATAATATGTAGTGAGCAAAATTTTTATTTAAAAATAGTTATGAACAATTGGAATAATTTTATATCTAAAATAAGAAACATGATATACCTTTTCCATAAGAGTTTTATATTTTATATTTTTATTGTAGTTTTAAATGTTAGATGCTGTAATGAAAGTAACATTTTAAAGAGGATAGAGAATGCCATTAGCAACTTTGACTTTTTCTTCATTTCCAAGTAATACTTCAACGAGGCTCAATCCAAATTCAACAGCTGTAGCAGGTCCACGACTGGTCACCAAATTTCCTAAAACATACAAAAACACACTTAATAAAAATGCATCAACTTTTTTAATAAAATAAAAGTCTCTTAATAAAACTTTAATGTATATAAATTTCAATTAAAAAATTAAATAGTTTATTTTGCAAATTGATCATATTAATAAATTTTAATATTATAGAGATAATGTGTATACAAAAAAAAAAGTAGTTCATTTTGAGGATTGGAGTATATACTTAAGTTAAGACCCGAAAGTCCATGTATATATACTTGAAAAATTTAGATCATAATTGTAATGGCTAAATAATAAAAATTTCAGTTCATTATACAATGATTGCTTAAATAATATTGCTAAACACTGTTTTAAATTACACTGTAATATTTAATGTTTTAAGACAAAAAAAAAAAAAAAAATAAGTGAAATGAGGCACTAAGAGTCATAAAAAAATATATGTAAAAGAAAAATATAACAAAGGCTATTCTGAATTACTAGAAGAATTCTACTAAATTATAAATTCTAGCTATTACAATATGTAAGGCTAATGAACAAAAGTGTCAAAAACCTATAATTATTAAACTAGAATCTAGCAAGACTGAGAAATTTAATAGAAAAAAATATTGAAGATCTTAGGAAGTCAGTATCTTTTACACAGAAAATTATATTAACATAGATAATGAACTAGATAAATCTACTAATATCGACCTAAATGTATTTAACCTTGATTTTATTGTCTCAAAACAAAATATAATAGTGGCAAAATTAGAATTACATAGAATTTGTAAATTCAAAATATTATTTCTGATGATATAAAATAAATCCAATAATTAATTAAAACTTAAATATAAGCAACAATTATATAGAGTTTTCTTATGGTATAATTTATTATTTGGAGTGAAAATCTGTTATATGTATAAATTTAATAGATATAAACCACTATGCCAGCACAGGCTTTGTTTCACAAATAGATGTAATATTGTAATTATACTGTTGTGTGAAATAAATTTTCTACCGATTGATATTGTTATAACTGAAAATATATATTTGTTTACTGAAAATATAAATATAAAATCTCAAGTTAATATTATGAACTTTATATTTCATTCATACTATAAAAAAGTATCAAAACAAATTATTGGTTATTTTCGTTACATTCAAAAGCATAGTTTTATACAATAGTTTGAAGTTTAACTCTTCTATTTTAATCTAACTTTTATATTATTTATAAGAATGTAGGAAAATAAAATATAATGTATATGATTAAAGATTTAACATAACTAATATTCTACTATGACTTTTTGAACGTCATTTCTATTTAAATTAGAGAATATAAAACTTAAAATGTTTGCTATTGATTATAAAAATATAATATAAAATTGAGTTATATTATTTGTCAACCTACAGATCAAAGAGTTAACAAGATAAACATTCAATTAAGATCAAGTAAATCTCAAGTACACATTAAAGTCGATTTATGGCTTAGTATTAAAATAAAAATGTTTATGTTGTTAAAAATTATTGTGATTAAGGCTAGAAAATATTTTTATACATAATAATTTGAAAATGTATACGTAATATAAAATGTATATTAATATACTAATATTTTACCATCAACAACAGTGCTATCTCCTTTGTATTGGTAAGATCCTTCAATGTCACTCTTTACAGTTGGGTAAGACGTCAGAGATTTTCCTTTGGCAATTCCATGTTTAAATAATACAAAAGGTGCTAAAAATAATTTTTTATTTTTAATAATTTACTGTACATATATTATTTTCAAGAATAATCAAGCACCAAAGAATCAAATTAATGTGCTTTCTTAAGGTAAGGTTAAAGTACCCTAAATCAAATATCTATACTGAAAAATTCAAAATATATGTAAATTACCAGCACATATAGCCGCTATAATTTTTTCAGCTTTTTCATGCTTACGCAAAATCTCTCCAACTACACCTGCCTGAAAAATTTAAGTAAAGTTAATTTTAACATATTTTTAACAGTAACTACGAACATATTTTAAATGGTTGTAAATTTCTAAATATTGGTAATATTTATTTTTAATCAACTATACTTGGTTTTTGTTTTTATACAAATTATTGATGTTCTTAAATGTGTAAATATTTTATGATTGACAAAAACTAAAATAGAAATATGTATGAGATACATACAACAATTTATTACTTACTGCAGCTAATGTTTTGAATGATGGACCACCGGGAATAACAACAGCATCATATGTAATATCTTTTACATCTCCTAATTTGGCATCAGTTTTAATAAAGAGATTGGATTTAGTTTTCACATACTCACAATCAGCTAAATCAGCAATCGTAACAATTACCTTAAATAATAAAATGTATATATATTACATAACTAAGTAAAATATAGATTTTATTAATATCTTGTGTTCTCATATTATATTTAAAGGTTATTAGCATCGATTATAAATAGTAGTTATCAATGGTATTCAGTATTAATACATATTTCATAATTAGACAATTAAAAATGAATAATAAAAATTTAACAAATTAACCTGAATAACAAATAACTCAAATTTAATTTTATAGTTGTTAATAATAATTTGCTTTAGAATAAAAATAGTTATTTTAACCTACAAGAACATGTCTTTCATTAAAAGTAATAGTATTCTTTTTTTATTTGATTTTCAGATTAAATCAAATTAAACTAATACACCATACATATATAAATAAAATATTATTTTCATTTTATAATGTATGGCACTTTTTACATGATAATTAATTGATGTGTTATAAAATATAAATAGCTCAATATAACTAGATTAAACTTTGTACCTTCACATAAAATACAAATAAGATAAAATAAGATAAGAAATAATTTTTTTGTTAAAATGTATATAAATTTATACTTATAATAATATTTTACTTAAAATTTATTTATTAAATACTATAAACATATAAGAAAAGAATACAATAAATTATAACTATATTATAATAAATAGAAATAAAATGTATCATTTGATATACAAATACAAAATGCAAGATAACTGAAAATATTGAATATAAATAGTTTTATTGTTGTATTTTTCAATTAACCAAAGTTGTTAAACATTAAGTACCCAAAAAAATAATTTTTTAACTCATTCACTAACTATTTTCTACCAAATGAGCATTAATAATTATAACCAAATTAATTACTTTCAGTGATAATCTTTATTTCATTATTTTTTACTTTTGACTTTATTTGATATTGAAAAAACAACCTATTTCTAATGACCAATTTTAACTGTAAAAATATAATTAAAATTATTATTTTTTAAACAAATTTTATTTTCCTAAATGTAAATATCTACATTTATTTTTTAAAAATTACATGGGTTTAATAATATGTTAATATGATTTTACTTTTAAATTTACACAGAAAATGATCGAAATTTAAGATGTCTATATTATCAAAAAATAAAATAATAGTTTCATCTAAATGAACAGATTAAGTTTTAGAGTTTAGAAATTATCAATTTCAAATCTTACTGATTGTAGGCATAAAAAAAAATTATTACATTAGCACGACGAAGAATGTCCACAGGCGCGACCAATTCAAGTTCTTCACTGCCTTCGGCCACAATGAACAAAGCAGTTTTAGGAGCCATTTTCAAACAAGAAACGGTAGCAAAGTTTTTCAAATGAAAATTGTTTGATCGAACGTTGAGTCTTACAAATGTTATGCTGTCAAATCTTCTGATCGAGCTGTTGTGGAAACAATATGGTTTAATACATGTTAACAGTTTAAACAGAGACATTAAAAATGGCTCGTTAGACAAAAACGCGAATAATGAATTAAAATTGTATACCAGTAGACGGTCAACGGATGAGTATATAGTGATAGTCAACGAATTTTCAAATTTTGTAAAAGTTGTAACCTTTTCAATGGTCGTACAGGCCTAATGGAAATCATCCAAGACCGTTATCATCGATATCACTGAAAAGTTATCTACATTGCCGCGGCGGCAAACCCCAAAAATAAATGATTAATTTATCCAATGTACGGTGCACGGTCTTAGATTACGGTGTAAACATATGTTTTGTAATCAGCTTTGCGTAACCTTGGTACTCATTGGCAATCGGGTATTCGGGTTTCGGGTCTCATTCAAATTTCAATCGTGCGTACTGCGTTCGTGCCGTTGGTCGCTGGTTGTAAGTCCAACCGTCCAACGTAATATTATTTGTGTTTGCACGACGAACAGAAAAATCACAAACAATGGCTTCACTGGGAAAAGTTTTGCATGGTACGTTTCTCACAAGAACCGGTGCCCAGGTGCTTAGACGCTACCCGATTGTGTGCACAAGCAAACGGCCTTTGAGTGAAACAAAATTCGAACATAATCTTCAGACGTTCAAAGTACCTACGGTAAGAATCGCTTGTTATTCAACCGTATTATTGTTTTGTACACCGTGTGAAAGAAAAACATGTACGCGATGTGAGTGAACACTTGAGAAGTTTTATCCGAATTGATTTCTCAGCTTAAAAGTTTGTGGTGTTTGCCATTATTCGGGCACGACGGCAGCCAGTCTAAAGTCTAGTCTCTGATTCCAAATCAAAAATAGAGTGGTCACAGTGTGCAATGTGTTTTTAATTACCGCGGACAAGGTGTATAAATCTCTTTTTTATTATTTCAGACACTCGTGCGGCATTACAGTGTGCAGCCACCGTTGACTATTGGTCTTATTCAAAAGCGAGTCCTATCAGCATTACAGTCATACGACAAGATAAATTCGGATAAGGTATACACAAATTCAACGACTAGCCATTCAACTGAGTTAAACTCTTAATTATTATCATAGTTTAAAAATCAATTGTGATTATCATCTACCTATGTATTTTCGATGATCTTATCTTTTAGCAACAACTGTTCTTTAGATAACTATGATATTTGATTTATAAATAATTGAATTTGTACCTCAATTTTTTTTTTAGATAAGTTAAAAAAATCCTTTTTTCTTTCTATTCTATTAAAAGAAAAAAAAACAATTTTATGCAGTTTAATTATATTTTTTTGTCAATTTTAATTGATAATAATTTCTACAATAATGATTAATTTTCAAAATAGTACAATAATATTTTCTTTTGTTGAACCCAGTTTTACAATGAAATTTTAGTGTATTAACATGTCTTGCAATTTAGCTACTAAAATGCAATACATATCCTATAATTATTTTATTTTTTTATTGAAGACTAATTGATTTAATTGCATTAATTTCAGCTTTCTCTGGGATCACATTTCATCAAAGATTTAGGATTAGATTCTTTAGATCATGTTGAAGTAATCATGGCTATAGAAGACGAATTTGGTATTTATCATATTTTTATTTTATTTAAAAGCAAAATACTAATACTTGTATAAAAATTATATAGGTTTTGAAATTCCCCATGATGATGCTGAAAAATTGACCAAACCTGAAGATATTGTGCAATATATATGTGATCGTGAAGATATTAAAGATTAAACCATCTAAATATATCATAGAATATTTTGTCTTTATTGTATTTTCTGGTGTAACTCATTTAATTTTGTATATACTTACAGTTAAGATAATACAGTAATGAATCATAAATTACTTTATTTTGATCATAGGAATAACGGTATGTCAACTTAAGTCAAAATCGCAATTTTTGTGTTACAACACTAATATTCTGAGAGTGCGATATATTAGTTTACTTGATTATTAATCTTGTTATAGGACATTATGAAACTATATGAGTTTCATAAATTAATTTATTATTGTTGTGGCAGTTTTATAAAATATGATAAAATTAAATTACAAATAAATTCATACTAAAGTACATGTAATATCTTTATTTGAAATATATTAATTAGGTACTGTAACAATCTGATATAATATTATTTTATGTTATTTATTAGACTCATGTAAATGAACTTGTCTGTAGTCAAACTTTGGAGTGTCCATTTTGTAGATGAAGTAGTTTGTCAAGCCTTTGTCGTCGTAGACCTGTCCCAGACTTACACTCTGTGAACTTCTTGCATCCTAGTCGAACCTTTTTTGCTCGTACCTACCAAAGACTTTTGTTAGTATACTTTGCGCATTGTCCCTAGTTGCCATTTTATATATTCAACATATCAGTTGTATAATATTACTGAAGGAGTGATGTACAATGTCAGTATATGTCCATTGATACAGTACTGTAAATTTTAGTAAATCAATAATTTGAGTTAATAAAAATAAATTGTAGTTGAAGGTTGATGGAAATTTGAAGGCTACGCCAGCTCATGAAAATCAGACGGAGTAGGAAAAAAGGATTTTGTTTGAATAAAATAATTGTTTTCAAGTAATCGTTTGTTGATGTTGTTTAATGTATACACAACCTACAAAATAATTAATTAAATTATATTTTCATATGTATATTTGGTTAACAGCATTCAATGCAGTTGAAATAGTGTAATTTTGTAAAGTCTATCTTAAGTACTTGACCAATGTTGTTCCGTAAATATGTTCGAGTTTCTATAAAGATGAGAACGATCATTCAGCTGTGGCAATTATAATTAAATTTACATATTACAAAACTTCATAGTTAATCAAAGATCATTATAATAACATTAGTAAGTAGTCATTCTTAGACCCAATTAGAAAATTGTACCCTGCACCATATATCAATCAGACTATTTACAATATTATAATACTGTCTTATATTTACATTTGATAAGTGTCGTAACAAAATAGGCAAGTATGTAAATATTGTGTACCTATGAACCATTTTTAATAAACAAAAGACTATGTATAAGTACAAGTTATTATTTATTACAATTTCAATTTTAGTAATTGTCAGTCCAATATTGTCCTGCACGTTGGGTTGCTAGTAATGGTAACTACATCTGTGACAAATGTTTTCATTATTAATATATTTACTTAGACCTTAAATTATTTCATTAAAGTAACTTTCTAGTGGTGTATTCATCTGTTCTGTGAATTGTCGTCTCTTTAATTTATTATAAGAAAGAATCAACTTAATGCCAAATACACGAGTAAGTGATCATACAAAAAAATATTAAACAGTTATTGTTGGTACCAATATTTTATGTAAAGATTTTAAGCAGACATGTATAAAACTAGGCTAACAACTTGGTTGAAGAATCTGTATCCTTAAAACCCAGTTCTCTTCATCCGTAATAATTACTTTATTTCCATTTAGCTATACCTATGTTTTGATGTTAGGTAAATTGCGTCCCATTTTCATTCAACTAGGGGAATCGGCGGCGCCTTGTTATAATTTAATTCTAAGTGAATTATTAGCATTATCCAGAAGACATCACGAGAAAATTAGCCGAATATATTCTCCCGAAAATTTGGTTTTATTTTGAACTTGTTGGTCAATCATTTATGTACAAAATAGTATTTATAAAAATGCATAAGTTTATAGTTTTGACAATACTGATTTTGATTAATGTAAAAAACAATTATCATAAAAATAGGTACGTGATGATCGGCGTAAACTAGTCGTTTCTACAGTCTACACTATACCTATATTATTTACGCGCTCTTTATACTACTAAGTACTCTAGCGTTATCTACTTGACAAAATGTTCCTATAGAGTATATTTTATTGGTTATTTCTTTATTATTGTGTACCATAAGAAAGAAAACATTTACAACAAAAAGTATTAAAAGTTTTCAATATTTTATTCCTTTATTTATCTAATATTTACACCCAGCTCCAGATTATAGCATAGAGTATATTGTTCATAATGTTCGTATTGTTGTATTTTTATTACGTTTATTAACATTATTTAAATTTCTTTTTAACATTGTTTTGTGTCTGTTTATTAAAAATACAATAATTACTTATTATTCCACTATAACGGTTAAGTCGATTTAATGAAAAATTACAGAATGAATTTAGGTACATTTTAAAAAAAATTATATATTAACAATGACTATGACGTGTATTTTAAAATTTGCTTAAACAATGTTATAGACTTCTAATTATATCTATTTTTTGAGTACTTTCATTTTATTATTTTTCAGTATGATATGTCCCGGATTTGAGCAATAGTAATCTGGTAACACGCTATCATACCTGATTAAAGAGGTTGAAGAGCTAGATCTTATAGAACAATTATTAGTAGACCAAACGAACATCTATAAGCCTAGACCTTAAATACTTGTAGAGCTTTAAGTTAGGGCGTGGGGCTCCAACCCTAGGTTTTTTTATAATGATAAGTAAATCAAGTGGGCGGCTCTGCCCTTCCCCCACTAAATATATTAATTATTAATAAATATAAATAACAGTATATCCATCTCCTATCAGTAAGTGTATTGTGCAATATTTTTCATAGTTCAATTGACAATGTACACTTTTTGTTTATGACATCTCGACAGCCATAATATTATGTTGTCATATAAAACATACGTCGTGTGAAATATTATACAATTTGTTTTCGTGTCATTTTAACGTAACAAAAGTATAAAACCAAGAGAATATTTTTCTGTAAATAGTTTGATTCGCCGACCGAACGATCGTTAAATCCGCGGCTGTTTGTACATATAATATGCTTGTTTTCTATCGTTCACGGTGTAGGACATGAGCTGTTGCGATCATGCCTTCGGGGTGGCCGTCGGCCCGACTACCACGATTGTTCGGGCAACCGTCTGTTGGTTCCGGAAATGTGACCTGTGCCGGTGCCGAAACGTGTTCTCGTTCATGGTACGGTGTGCTGGTACGTAAAAATGCTCGTATTACTCAGGTACGTGAATACGGTTTATGTACCTAGGTATAAGGTCGAATTAAGGGGTAGTCTCTAGTACCCAAGTGAAAGGGGCTCAAACAATTTTAAGCCGATAAACATTTTTCAGCGATTTAAAAAAATAGTTTTTCTATATTTTAAAAACCATTTTTTTTAAGTTATAAGTATAGAACCAGTCAAATCCTAGAAAACTTAGACATACAAATGATTTTATATTCTGAGAATGATTTGTTAAAATCTTTGGACTTAAATGATGTACTAAGAGAGTTGGCTTCAAGTAAAGCAAGAAAAAAAATTTATTCAATTAAATAGTTTTTGTTTTATATATTAACCTTAGTTTGATATTTGTTGTAAATTTTTAATAAATTTAAAAGTTATTATGAAAGTTTATATTTAAATCAATGAAATATGAAGTATTTACTTTTATCGTACTAAAATCAGTAGTTTTATAGATATATATATATTTTATATAATTTTATAATACAATTGAAAATTTGTGAAAAATAGTTAAAAAATTGTATCGCTCTGCGAGCGGCTTTGTAAAGCATGTTTTGCCCATAAAAAATTTCAGCCCCGGGTCCCAACAGGTACTTAATCCGGCCTTGCCTAGGTATAATAAAATGTGTTACGGTTCCGGGTAAAGCCGTGCGCAATGGAATACGATCAATTTTGTTCGCCGCACGCTTACGTATAAATGTTTTACCGTTCGACGTGGTTTCCTATTGTTCGTTCGGAATGTGTGCAGGATGTCAAGTGCTCGTGCACGAACGTTGCGTGCCCCGGACGAAGTATGACTGCACGGCAACCGACACTGACACGACCTCCGCGGAAATCGGGAAGATGCCTCCGGGCGACACGGTCGTGGACGCAGGACACTCGATCCCTGCCGCCGCCGCCATCCCGTTGCCGCAGGACGACGACGGGCCGTTTACCAAGCCGATTCGCGACACGGCCGCTGCACGCATCCCCGTGATGGCTACGGAGCACCGCGATGCCGGAATAATTGCGGTCCCCTGTCCGCTACCGGTCGTGGAGGAAAATCGCGTCCAGGTGAGTGCGAAACCACATTTTTTGCAACTATACTAATCGACTATTACGTGTGTTTTAATGTGCGTTCACAATCCGAACAATGTCCCATACCCTCACCCTGCAGATTCTATATCAGTATTCCAACGATACGCGATGAACAAAATTCATCATCTATCAAAATTTATCATTCATCATTTTCCGAATCTCCTTATAGTTTATACAGTTAGTGGGCTTGTGTATGAAGTTTAAAGTATTGAAAAAATGTCAGCATCTTCTGCAAAGGCGAAAATGGGGTGGTAAATAATTTTTTACTGCCTGCAACTTAATAACTTCCCGTTTGTTGGATTTATCAGTCTCGATAATTTACCTTATTATTGACTTAATTTACGAACGTTTAGACAAATCACCTGTACATATTTAATTATTATTCACTTCATTGGTAATACACTTAGTTACTAAAAAATAAGTGAATATAATTAAAATAATTTTAAAAAATTTTTACAAAAAAATATAGTAACTAATACACATCATCATGGTTTTGGCCGAAACAATCTTTACAAAAAACTTTATCACATTTATATATTAATAATCATTTATCATAATATTAGATCTTTTTATTCGTCTTTACTATATTTATAACAGTGTATTTGTTTTAATCGGTACGTGTAAAACATTTGTACAACTGTGTACACGTGTAAGTTTTGTATAAACCAATCTACAAAGAGTAAGTATGCGGTTGTACCATGAATTACAATAAATTATTCGTAACTAGCCTTCTAGTCAAAAATATTGTAGTCTTATAATTATTCTTACTTTAACTTAAAGTTACCCGAATACCGTTACAACAAATATAACGATCAAACAAAATTATGTTATCGTTATAAACAATATTAGCTATATGCTAATACATATAGCTGATTATATGCTAATACAATTAATTCAATGTAAATAATTAAAAAAAAAAATGAAAATGAAATTTTAAAGCCTCGATACTTACTTCCAATCATGGCTAAGTACTTGCCTACATTTTCTGATGTTCTGGTGTTCATGCTGCTTAAAAATAAATTTCATTTTTATTTCTTCTGATTTTGATTTTGGCTTATTTATTCCTTTGAAAATGGTTGATGTTTATTCTAAAATGATGAGGGAAGAAATATTTGATTATAATAATAATAATTGAAATTGACCTGGGTAGGCAATGAACTTGTACGCCGTGAATGTTGATAGAACAGACTACTGAAATTGCACAGGTACTGTGTGGCGACTTATATGTATTGTGTGCCTTGTGGGTCTCTGTCGGTTTGGTACAATGCCCACAGAGCTTACACACACTGACACACATATCGGACAAACACTTACTTCTAAACACTGAAGTCACAACTTAAAACCTTAAACCAGACTTACAACACTATCGATATTGGCACGAAGATGACTAATTGGCTATGAACGGAGATAACTGCGTGACTGGACGAAAAGACTCACGTAAACGAATAATGTACGGGGGACGATTGACCAGTAGAATGATGTGCAGTCGAATCAGTCGATTAATGACAATCATAACACCATCATGACAAATTGTCATAAGACAATTTTATATTATACGGTTCGGTAGATAGTAAGGTATAATTTTTTTTTCTACTCTGGTAAATGATTTCAGTCTACTTTAGATAGTACGATTATACAGGTAACTATATTTACATGTTTGTTTTGTTAGGGCCAATATTAGTAGATGTACTTTTTCACAATTACATTGATATGTATATTTTAGACGGTTTGTTTGAAAAAACTTTATTATTTGAATAATTTGGCACTCTTAGGGTGGTATTTGGTAAATACCTTTGGCTTACCTTTCACCACCAGTTTTGCACAACTGGTCGCCAATAGTTTAACACAAAACGAAGTATCATCAATACATTATACTCATTACTCATTATAGTGTACCTCTATATAGTATATACTATATACGTGTTATACATAATATACTTTATTTTTCTGTGATTTTGGAATATATTATAAATTATAATTATAGTGTTTGGTTATGTTATACGTTATACCTTTTCATTTTATAAAAATGGTTCGCAGTTGATTCAACCTTCGTCTATGTTGTGCTCGTCTACAACAACTCCGGATATGGACACATGGTCGGCTGATTTAGAAGAATATGATTTTGAAGAGATTGACCGGAGTTTAACCGACAAGGAAAAAATTAATTTTATCATCAACAATTTGAGAGCAGACAATTTACACGAGAAGGTAATATAATTTGTTCATTAAATCATTATAACCACACGTACAGCGTAACTTGTCTAAATATTTTTATATTGGTCTCGTCCAGTATAATATATGATTTTTCACCTTACATAATTTTCACTTTCAGTGCGTATTGCTCCTATAATATGCGTGAGCCTAAAATGTACTGTTCTATTTCAGTGCAACGAAATCAAGGGAATCTTAAGGGACGAACACGTTCGATATCTCTCAGAGTATTTGATTGAGCAACGCGTATGCTTCGAGTACAACTTGCATAGGTTGTACTCAGACTTTTTGGACCGAATGGACAACGAGGACCTAAACACCCTTGTAATGTTGAAAAGCGTAAACAACATCGAAGTAAGTAGAACTAATTAACCAAATGACTAAACACAGAAAAAAAATGTTTACATATTACATCTTATTTTTTAGATATTGTTAGACAGCGACACAAATACGACACGAAACAGCAGGGATCTCTTGAAAAACCTAGGTCATTGGTTGGGTATCATAACATTAGCGAAAAATAAGCCCATACCATATCATAATGATTTTCTGAACTCATTATTAGTAAAAGCGAGCAGAAATGAAGACGATCGCAGACTATCATACATTGTCCCATTTGTCTCTAAGATACTCGAGTCTTGTGCTGAAAGCGAAGTATGTTTATAAATACATAACACTTATAAATTGATACTTTCAATAAGCATGATTTATAATGATGTATTTTATTTTGACGAGAAAACAATTGACTTAAAGAAGGTACCCAGTAATCAGTATAGTAGAAAATTTTGCTTGGATTTTTTTATTTTGTAATTAGTTTAAACCTCAACGTCAGTTTTTCTTTTGCCTTCTTGGGTTATATACATTTATAATAATTTACTCGTAGTTCACGTAGTTTATAAGTAATCTTATATTATAAGTAAGTAAAACGAGGAATGTTTTGGTTTTACCATGATGTGTGTGTGTGTGTTTTTTTTTTTGTGTCTGTGTGACTGTGTATGTACACAGTTTTAACCAGAATTCATAAGGATTAGAAATTTGTGTCTATTTGGTACTTTGAGGTGGTGTTTGAGGTGTATTTCTTTGTAACAGTTTTCTCGAATGATTCAAAAAAACAGTGTAACACTACAAAAAACGTTAAAGTTGCATATCCTATTCAAACTCGGCACTACCTTGTTTTTTATAACGCATTCCATTAGGCTACAATATTAGTTATTTGAATACCTATTGTTTTGATTGTTGTAGTGACTCAAAACATTTACTGGATCCTTTTTTATTATTATTGAAAAAAAGGAAAAAATGCACTGCTTCAACATCTAAAGTTATATACTGTATAAACATTACATTATGTAAAAAATTAAATTTAAAACGTATAAATATATAACATTTACATATGTAGTAATATTAGGGTTATCAAAAGTTGTTTACAATATAATTTTGGTAAAAAAATGTAGAATTTTTATGCTACCTATCTATTGTCTTTGTTTATAGAGTTTTTTTTTACTAGATATATTGTACACTTGATACTTATGTTATAGACTTAACATTTTATAGACATTTCATAATTTTCAAAATATTTTAATAAAATGTGTGCTGTCTATTGGCACTTATTTATTTATAGACACTAAAATGTTTTTGAATTAATTCTACCATAATATTAAGAAATTTGATGCTATTCTATTAAAAATATCTATATCATTCATGATTATAATTATAAATTGATCCACCCAAATTCTTTTACTCAGAATCATATTTTTTAAAAACATTGGTTTCAACTTTCAATTTTTTAACGTTTAAAAGAGCAATACTGCAATATCTCTCACCCATCTAGGTATCCCTGTATCTCACCCGACCTAGGAGTCTCGTTATATTTTTTTATAAAACTGCGGTTTATTTTTCAAAGACTATATTTTTAATGACTATAACAGGTATTTGGACCGAAAAGCCAGTGGACACTGAGTATACTAAAAAGTCTTGCGGAACTGCACAAAATACCGAGTTTGAAATTGAATTTACAATTTGAAATTGAAGTTCTTTGTAAATTGTTAAATATTGGGCTAGAGGTAAGATTTTTTGAATAGTTAAATATCGTATATGTTTATTCTTAAAACAACCTATAAAAAGGGACGATAGTTCATGTGTTCATGACACTCTCAAAAAAGTCAGCCTATCAAAGTAGCGAGATCTAATTACATTGTGGTCAAGTCTACTCTGACTAGTCCACAACCAGATAAACCTTAGTACATTCCAACATTAATTACCTATACTGCTTAATTATTTTTACTGCCTAATAGGTACTTTAAGAAATTTCTGTAAAAGGTATTAGTGGGACTTGGCCGACGAACTACCTAGCGTTCAGATTTTTAATTTGCAATGTATTTTATGTTTCAGGATTTGAAATCTTTACAAATTTAACGTCTATATAGAAAAGCAGTATAGTCGTATAATATACAGAGTGTAAGTGTGTTAGGCGATTAAGGTAACTCTAAATATTTCAAATGCATCACCTTGTGTTTCATTTTTTTTTTTTTTACATATAAAATACTTTAAAAATACTTTATATTACGATGTTTATTAAAAATTCAACTTTTTTTCGCACATACACAGTAAAATGTTTTTCAATATCATCCCACCCATCGTTTTTGACTTCATATTTGTAGGACCTTAATCCTTACAAATAAGTCCAACTTACAAAATGTTGTGCTATTGTAAAAATTCAGTAATTATTGAGAGTGAGTTAAAGTTTAGATTTATCAAATTTATATTCATTGTGTTTTTTAACAGTATACTTATGGTTTTACAATGTTTTGTATTATTTCGTAAGTTTTTTACATTACTTATATAATAAATTAATAACCACGGTAAATGGCAATCAATTTCCTTGCCAACACTCGAACCCAAGTGAGTGAAAAACAACATTGCAATTATTTATTATTATTTAAATTTATTCAGTATAAATGTATAATCCATATCATTATATCAATACAATAATCAAAATTTCAATATTACATTATTACAATATTTGTAATAATAAGAGGTGATAAGTATACCAACTACCAACTGAGCAAGCTCGTTTCTAGTATACGGAATTCCTATACATTACTTATATAATATGATTCTTAAAAATGATTGGTGTCTTATACTAGTTATACTGCAATTGAGAATAAATGTGTCTTACTAATAACAGTATCTTATAATTATAAAACTAAACGATATTAATAAATAATCCTTAATATTTAATTATAGATACTTTTTTAACTTTTTAATAATTGATTTTTACACACATTTTCATTAATGTTTTTACTATTTTAGTAATTGTTTTCTTTATACAATTTCTATTATTATAATTTTACTATTGGTTTTATTAAACTGATTTTCATATTCATACTTTATTAGACTCTTCAAATCCTTTCCTAAATTGTTGAATATAGTTTTAACCGCATTAATTACAATTTTTTTCTTTTTACGGATTGGGAAGTAGGCTCTTCAATCGAGTCAAAATGGAAGGTATAAGCATCGATATAAGGAGTCGATCTACGTGACTACATTAACGTTTTTATTGGTCCTGTAGTGCTACGTCCTATTTCAATTTTTTGAAAAAAAATGTAGCATAGTATTTTGAAAATCATGCGAATTTTAACGGAAACGAAAATCCGAAATAGTTATTATTGTTATAGTTTATAAAATTTTACTTTACTTAGATACTTTGAAATTGCCAAAACTGTCATTATTTAGGAAATGTTTAATTTTTGTAATTTCTCAATCCTATTTTTGTAATGCTTAGTAATGATTAAAAGTCAATCTTGACTCATTGAATTTCTCAAGTAATTTTTTATGAACTTCAATTTGGAGAATGACTATTCAGCTGATGCAATAACTGTTATGGGCGTTGGCCAATGTGAGATTAATTAATGAAGCACTTAAAATATCGCAATACAATGTAGGTAACACTTTTGGATGGCCAGAAAATCAGAACCTGAAAATTTGAGGGGGAATAAAAACTCCATGGTACGTATTTGGTTTTGTTCGATGTGTGTTGTGTGCACATTTATTGCACACTTGTACTGATCAGTGATCATTTAAATTTTAAGTGTATTAATTACATAAATTATGAACAAATTCAATGTAAAGTTTTTTTGCACTATTTGTATTATTGAAGCATTTGAAGCAATAATATTTCAATGGAAGGGTTTTTATACGTAATATATTTTATTTTATTTCTGCATTACTGAAATGTATTATTTTTTCAATTCATAGCATCTTTCAACAAAAATCAGTTCAAAATTTTTACTGACAAAGATTTTTATTTATAGAACCCTGGAACCATTTTTTAATGCAATAATACTATAGGTAAATATATTTCAAAGAAATCAAAATTAAATTAATATTATTGTAGTAGATAAATAAGCCGACAGTATAATAATTATTCGAATGAAATATTTTTATTGGTGTTACAAAATGTAATATTTTAAATAATTAAGGCGTTTCCAGTGGGTTAAATTATAAATTATAAATGCTTAACCTAAGCGTCCTAAGCAATTTTATGGATATTGATGAGGACTGTGCTGGCATTACTTTCTACCTATTTTCCGTCATAAATCATAATTTCACATTTTTATACAACTTGAAATGTACATGTTAATTAAAAATATAGTGCAAATAAAATGTATTAAGATATTAAAAAAAAAAATGTATAAGTATTTTAATACATACTTAAAATATTCAATTCATTAAAATAATAAAATCGAGAGTTAACAACAATCACCCATTTATGTTGTACCGCGCTCCATTATCATTGATGTTCATCACGATTCTCGGTGTAAGAGATAAGACAAAAAAAAGACCGGTCGTGGTACACACGTTCGCCCATTCGATTTTCGATTATCATAATTCATAATAAATAAATTACATTATAAAATAATATTATTCTTATTTTTATTGATGTATTTATATATTTTATTGACCACAGTGATGTCGGAAAAATAATTTTCTAATCGATTTCGAGTCGTCGGCGAACATTAAAAACCGCTAAGTATTGTGTTCGAATTCGAAAACACGACGTACGATCGATGTTTTAGTGTGTAAGCGAAATCGAGAGTATTTTCCATTATATCTCGGAAAGTCGGAAAAGTTCCGAAAAGAGCAAATATCGAGACTACCGTTTTGAACTTAACTCAAATTTGTCGCCAATGTGTTTGTAAACTTTTATCTGGGTCTAATACTGTAGTAGTCTATGTTAAATTTAGTCTGACGTGAATTCGTAAATAATCGATGATTCACAGTAACCGATGTTTGTTGAGCACCGAAACGGTATCGAATACTATCGATGTCCGTCACGGTTAGTCAAGGGCAAATGATAAGAAATTATCGATTTCCAATTTTTCTGCCCATCTTCGTCAACTTCACGCTTCCCAACTCCCGTGTCCCGTCATTTCTGTTGTTGGGTGTGTACCTAACGGACCGGTTCGTTCTTTCATTCATTCTATTTCTATCGAAAGTTTGCCGTAACGTTTCCATTTAAAATATCATCAATCATGGCATTGAATAAACTGAGTATCAAGAGTTTGGATGTCGTTAACAAGCGAGTATTGATCAGGTAATGAATATTCGTTTATAACAATATTATAACTATTAACCATGTACTTGAGTAATTTACGTGTTTCACAGTACCTATCTCATTAACAATTCCCAGAGTGGAAGGTGTGATGCATAAGGCATCATGCATTAGTGAACGGGGTTTTTCTTTTCTGATCGCATAGGTCAATCGGTTTTTGCCTATTGCACATTCCTATCCATGTGTTAAGTAATTACATTTTATATTGTGTTGTAATATTATTTCTCATTTAATTGATAAATTACGTTTTCTTG
The DNA here is from genome assembly GCA_025469195.1 of Chaitophorus viminalis. Classification (NCBI taxonomy): domain Eukaryota; kingdom Metazoa; phylum Arthropoda; class Insecta; order Hemiptera; family Aphididae; genus Chaitophorus; species Chaitophorus viminalis. Next base: position 8,332 of record JAIPRK010002139.1, on the reverse strand, counting down.
GGTGACTTACTCGATTGTTTCCATTATAAAACTATATATCAATTGAATTATTTGATAGGATTACTCCCACAGGACATTAATATCTATTTAAAAGTTCTCTGTTCATGCCTCTCTATGTCCTAAAAAAATTCTATGAACAAAATAATATTATATACTATAAAGTACTTTTAATAGTATTCAAACTTTTTCAGAGGTGTCGCCAATGTGACATTTCCTCCTCATGTATTATATTCATTCAACATTCGTAAACTATATTATTTATTGTACAAATTATAATGAAGCCAAAAAAATCAGAAAAAAAAAAACTCGCGCTACAGTTCCTTTATGTCTTCATAACATTCTGATGGCTCCCAACATTTTAATGACAAAAGTAATTGTTTATTGTATTTTATATACTTATATGTAAATTTATTTATTTATTATATACAAAAGATGTATAATTAGTTAAATAATGAATTTGATTTGCCATTATTTTCATAATTGCAATCATTTCTATATTTAAACGTATATATTTCATTAATTTTTTTGAAATCAAGACGCACAGTTAGAATACCACTAATCTAATGAGTCACATATAGGTATTTAAGTTGATTGTTTTACTATCAATTGTATATTCTAATAAATATATTTCAAACAAAATAATGGTAATCTATTTTATATCTTATCTAAAATATTAGTTGGCTTCATTTTATACGTCTTTACTTAACCTTATGAACAGTCAAACATAGTTTGAGTGGACTTAGTTTTTAATTGAACATAAAATATTTATTAATTATTTCATTACCATCTGAAAGTGTTCTAATATTAGCTTAATAATTTACTTGTGTTTGTTATTGTAAATTAAATCAAGTATAAGGCCGCATTCCTTAATTGAACAAGGTTGCAAACAACTAATTTGGTTGATAAAAATTGAAGGTATTTCGAAATTGGCCTTTTTTTTTGGCATATGCTTTAATCTGTTAGTAGTCAAATAATTTAGTGTCTAGGTACAACTTTTACTTAAAAAGTAAATTTATACCTAGACATAATATTTCTTGTATATATACTTCATAATTTATATTAAAACTAAGTAGTTTGAAGTGTATGATATTATATAATAAGTAAATAATACATGTATTACTATTTTAGGGTTGACTTCAATGTACCACTGAAAGATGGAAAAATTACCAATAACCAACGTATTGTTGCTGCATTAGACAGCATTAATTATGCCCTTGAGAAAGGTGCTAAATCTTTGGTTCTTATGTCTCATCTTGGACGTCCAGATGGTTTACCTAACCCAAAGTACTCCATGAAACCAGTTGCTGAAGAACTTCAGAAACTCCTTAATAAGTAAAATAGTCATTTACTATTCTATAATAAATAATAATGCAATTTTTAAAATGTTTAAATGTTGAAAATTATTAAGTAGATAAACCATGTAGGTAAATTAGACAACTTTACTTTTAAGTAAGTACATTGAAACTTCCATATAATAAAATCAAATAAGCAACTAAAATAATTTGCAATATGAAGGAATTCGTTAAAAAGAATTACACATTTTTTCAATTTTTTTTTTTATTTTTTGATTAATTACACATACGTTAGTATGTTATGTACATCTATATTGAGTGTAATGTAAATTATTAGTATAAAAATTATAATTAAAAAAAAACAATCAGTGAGTTTTATTTGTTTATTATTTTTATAAATTATACTTTTTTTTGTATAAAGTTTCTGTATCATTGAGTTTACAAAAATAGTTATTGGAGACATTTGCTTTTTGCCTAAAAATAACAGATAAATTATTTAATATGTATTAGTTTTTCTGCATACAAGTACAATTGTTTAACAGTGTTTAATATTTGATAGTGACAACATTTTAAAAATAAATTATTCTATAGAAAACCTGTTTTTGTAATAATTGTTGTAATTATCAAACATTAAACTCTGTTCAAATATTGAATAATTTGTTCTTTATTTAAAAACATTAGATTTGTTATTTGGAGATAAATTTATGTGTAATCAATTATGAAGGTCATAGCTCTTAAAAATATTTCAACAGAAAATTTCGTAAAATGGTAATTTGTTATATGGAAGTTGGCCGTACTTATAGCTATTGAATGTAAACTAAACAATTTTTTTGAAAATAGTCGATTGTTTTTTAGTTTATTTTTCCTTTAATTTCTATACTATATACTAAATTTTTCATAAATCTTTATTGAATTAATGTTCTTTCAAAATCTTTATTTTCCTTAATCCTTTTAGAAATGAATCCTCAACCTCTATTATGCAACTATGTTTTAAACAAATGATAAAAATAATGAAAAAGTAAAGTTCAGCTATTTATTAACTGTTATTTGTAATTAATAGAAAATTTAAAATATTTTAGGGATGTTACATTTTTACCCAACTGTGTTGGTCCTGAAGTTGAAAAAGCTTGTGCTAATCCAGCTCCTGGTACAATATTCCTTTTAGAGAATCTTCGATTCCACATTGAAGAAGAAGGAAAGGGTGTAAATGCAGCTGGTGAAAAAGTAAAGGCTGACAAAGAAGATGTAAAAAAATTCAGAGAGTCATTGCAGAAATTGGGAGATGTATATGTCAATGATGCTTTTGGCACTGCACATAGAGCTCACAGTTCTATGATGGGAGACGGTTTTGAAAAGCGTGCTGCTGGCATTTTGTTAAACAAAGAACTCACTTATTTTGCTAAGGCTTTGGATAATCCTGAAAGGTATTATTAACACTTCCTCTTTAATATTCAGTTGCAAATGATTGTTTATAGATATTTATGTATATAATTTAAGAAGTCATATTTCTATTTAGTATTTACTATTTACTCATAATGTTACTTATAAAGTAAAACTTATTAAAATGTTATGTAATTTAGGAAAATATTTGTGTATAGGTACATTTTTCATTGAATCTGAAATAGAAATAGTTTTTTTTTATAACTTACATAACTTTAAATCATAATATATAAAATTTAATTTATATTACAAACATGAAAATTAGGTCAACCATGGTTTTTCTAAATTATGGATAACTAAAGATGATTTCAAGATTGTATATTTATTTAATAATATATAAATGGCCGTGTAGTTTCATACATACATCACTAATATTGATTTTGCTTAACTGTTCATAGTAATTTTTTAGTAATACCTACCAATTTAAATTTAAATGACATGTTTTAATAACAAGCAAATTATGTTGATAGATTTTTATAAATATCAGTTAATCTAAATTTATATTTTTTTGAAATAGTCTTGATTATTATTAATGTTTATGATTTTTATATTTGAATTAGTAGTATAATAATTTTATACTACTATCATTATCAATCATTGAGAACATTATCAATACATTATTATCAAGATAACTTCACTTTTTTAAATGAAAAAGAAATTTCATTTAAATTAAAAATTATAAAACAACCTTAATGTTTCAAACATTTATATTTTTATACTTAGTAGTGATTTAAATTCATAATTAATTTATGTTTATTAAATTCCAGGCCTTTCTTAGCAATTTTGGGTGGAGCTAAAGTTGCTGATAAGATTCAGCTTATTGAAAATCTTTTGGACAAAGTTGACGAGATGATTATTGGTGGTGGTATGGCTTATACATTCCTGAAAGAGTCCAAAGGCATGAAAGTAAGTAATACTAATAATTATAATAACATATTATTTTTTTAAGTCTTGAAGTAATAATGTCAAAAAGTTTATATTGAACTAAAATATTTTAAAAGCCGTATTTGAGATAAATATATTTTCCCTAAATTATAAAATATTGTAAAAATAAATCAAATTAAAGTTTAAAATTATTACATATAAATATTATTCTAAATCACTACTTATATTAAATTAACTTGATTTGTATATAATTGTTTAATATATCTTAACAAAATGTGCCATTAAATCCTTAAATGAAAAACAATTAAATTTTATAAATTTATTTATATCAGTCCACAATGTATCCGATTTATTTGGCTTAATCTGAAAATTAACAATTAGAAACAGTGTAAATGTAAAAAATGTAAATTTATAGAAATGTTGAAACATATATTTGTGGTCTTGCTTCTCAAAAAAAGCTTTAGACTGATTAGGGGAATGGGACATAGGACCTCCCTATTATAATATCATTACATATTTACATGCCTGCCACATGCCTTTATTTTCCTTGCTGAACTGCAACACTAACTATGCAAAAAAGAGCCATCTCACAGAATTATGAGTATAGCAGATAAGTATCAATTAACTATATTATAATATATATATAATATATTGTTCATATTAAATGTAAGTTTACAATTTTGTATTCAATTGGACATATCCCATATTGTTATGTATAAACTAAAACAATATTTCTAAATTTCTAATCATATAATTATGTATATACATTATATATGTTATACACATTACACATATTATTAATATAGTGAAACCATATTAATGTTATGTTGTCATACAAGTTGTATTTATATAGTAAAATAGTAAAATGCACAAAAATGATATGTCATAGGTACTTATATTATATAACTATCATTAGGTATTAATATTAAATAATATTTAACTGCATCCTTATAAACAGTATTTGCTATAATTTATTTAGAAAGTAAGATGTAGAAATGTATACAAAATAGTGTGTTGATTGTACAGCTCACACACTAAAAATTGATAATAAATTTCGTGATGACATTACTTTTTATAACTGATTTTATGTTTACAAAGGTTGACATGATATTTGACTTTCACACTTGATACAATATTGTTGAATGCATCTTCTAACAAGTTAAATATTTATTTTAGATTGGTGATTCTCTTTATGATGAAGCTGGAGCAAAAATTGTTGGCAAATTATTAGACAAAGCCAAGGCTCGCAATGTTAAAATTCACTTGCCAGTTGATTTTGTTACAGCTGATAAGTTTGATGAAAATGCTAATACTGGTTCTGCGACTGTTGATCAAGGAGTTCCTGATGGATGGATGGGTTTGGACTGTGGACCAGAATCCCAAAAATTATTTGCTGAACCTATTGCTCGTTCTAAGGTCATTGTATGGAATGGGTAAGGATTGTTTTGCTTTTTATAAAAACTTTTGTATACTTTAGTGTTGAATTTAAATCAAAAAAAAATTTTTTTTAATTAATTTATTATAATATGTAATATTGGTCATACAAGCAGATTATAACTAAATTGTTTGATGTTAGGCCTGCTGGAGTATTTGAGTTTAATAAATTTGCTAATGGTACAAAAGCATTGATGGACGCTGTTGTTAACGCAACTAAAAATGGAACTGTAACGATAATTGGTGGAGGTGATACTGCTACTTGTGCTGCCAAATGGGGCACAGAAAGTCAAATTAGTCATGTAAGCACTGGAGGTGGTGCAAGTCTTGAATTACTTGAAGGTGAGTTTTTATTTAAATATTAGAATTATATAGAATTTATATATTTTATTGTGTTATAAAAACACTGAATACATAGAATTAAATTAGTTGATTCTATTTTTAAAGTAAAATAAATTGATTTAAAATATATACTTTTTACCTAGGTACTTAAAATTAAATAACCAATACTTCAGGTAACCAAACCCAATCATCTAATCTTGAGACCACTTCAAAATCCTGTTAAGTGTTTATTCAAATTGTGATTTGAAAATGGCTTATATTTTTATGGAGTACATTAAATTACAAAAAATTAATTAATAAAATTGATGAAAAAAAGTTATATTAACTTTATTTTTGATATAATTTTACTACCATATTATTTTTTAAATATTAATTGTGAAGATTACACAATTTTAGAACATTTTATGGTTTTAATTTTTAAAATATTACTACACCCATATAATTAATGTAATATACTTTTAAAACTATCAGAATCAGTTTTATGATTATATATTTAATTATATCATTAATAATTATTTATACATTTTTATAAATTTCATTTATCTGATACTAATTGTAATTGAATACAGTATTACTAATCAGTATTTTTTTATTATTTTTTTTATAGGAAAAGTTTTACCAGGAGTTGCTGCTTTAACTGATGCATAATTATTTAAAATATAGTTTCTCAAATACTTATGATGTGCCCTTGTGTTTTATTTTTTATTACCATCTTGTTCATGTAGTTGTCAAATTGTTGTGCAATAATTCCTTGTAATTGTCAAATTTTTGATCCAAATTCCAATTAAATGTTTATTATTTTAATTCTTGTTTATTGCTTTTAGTATTTCAAACTATATTAGCTTGAAACTTGTGACAATAAACTACAAATTGTACTTAAATTATTAATAAATTAATTTAATAGAAACTTGTTGTCAGATTATTGGAATTGGCTAACCAGTTTGAGCCTTGTATAATTATAAGGTCATAACTTATAACTCATAAATAAGTAAAATATAACAGTATTTGACACGTGACAGGGTCCGTGAACTGACAAAGTGCGATTGCTTATCTGGCTGGCTGATTTGAGCAACACCACTTTTCTCTTGAACCAAAATTCACATACTGTTACCTGTTTACTTACTTTCTTAGTAATAAGTATATAGTGTCTATTGATGTGCACCCTAAACAACTGATAGCTAGATATTACAACTCATATTTCGATACAGACAAAAGAACCAGCATACAAGTGGGCCACCGTGACAAGAGTTTGCGATCCAATGCAGTTAGATAGCCAATCCGGCTAGCTGATTTAAGAAACACTGCTTTTATTTTACACCAAAATTAATTTACCATAATCATTTACTTAAATTAATAGTTAATAATTGATACAAACCAAATAATAATTAATAATATATCAATATAATATATTTACAAATGATTTTTGTAATTATCATGGTAAGTAATTTACTCTTTAATGATCAAATTCATTTTTATTACACTATAATTACATAACTTTTTCAAAATTTCATAGTCAAATAGGTACTGCGTTATATCATATAAACTATGTTTTTTCTGAACAGTGTGCTTCTGACTAAAATCATTTCAACAGATGTAGTATGCACTACTTCGAAAGGGAGTGTTATATTCTATGGATAACTTTTTAATTGATGGTGTTTCATTCAATGATGGAAGTCATTTATGAGATATTTTTGATAAGTATGTGGATGTTTCATTCTCAATAGAAACATAATTTAATTACTGATTATGGCTTTTAGTCTCGCTTCACAGTTTTTCTCACTTTCGCTATTTGAAATATCAGATAATGTCGAATGTATTTCTAACTCTGCACTCACCGAGGATATAATAATTTGTAGAAAACAGTTAATATCTCCGGCCGAATTAATTCATTTAATTTTAATACATGGAATGGACTACAGTGAAGTGATGCATTCTTTCGAAGAACAAAATAGTTCGTCGTTGTAAAAATTTGTTAATTTTTTTTTTATAAATCTATTCTTTTATGTTTAATGAAATATGTAAAAAATGATAATGATATACGTATAATATTTGTTTTATCTTAGTATGTTGAATGTATACAAATTAAAAGCAGTTTTTATTAATATATATTTAAAAGAGCCTTTCTTTAGTAGCTGCCTTGAGAGGCTGAGACCCTTGAGTTCGGCCCTAAATGTCCATATTATGGCACATTTTAATGATACGAGTACGTGTATGATCTCACTCCGGTGGTAATCAGTAGGATTAAAAGGCCGGTTCTGGCCCCTCCGCAAAACCACCAAAACCCACTTACCACCGCGCGGCCGATCCACCAAACCCCCACAAAACCATCATCCCATTACCGCATGCCTAAACCTCGCCTGCCGCCGTTATGATTACCCCGCCCCTCTCTTTTTGGCAAGTAAATACAAAAAAAAAAATGTATTGAAATGTTGTCACAAAATACAATCCCCCCGATAAAAAAAATCAAAAATCGGGTAATGTGGCGACACTGAGGAGGGTCAACTCTGTGAAGAAAAATGGAAAAAAGATAAATAGTGTTGTCATAAAATAGGAAAATAAAAAAGGCTTGCAGTATGCAGACCTCACAGAGAGGGCCCAAAAATTGTTTGGTTTTTTAATTTCTCAAGAACTGTACACTTTATTTTTTTTCTAACAAAAGTGGTACTAAAACCTTCAGCAGACTATAACAGTAAAAAAATGTCAGCCAAATCGATTCGGCGGTAATAGTTTTCTCGATTAGCGCGGTCGTAGAAAACCTCTAACAATTTTATGTAGTATATGCGGAAAAACCCGTTCGGCATCGGGCGCATCGTAAAGTGCCCTGTACATGGTCAAATTATTTGTCAAATTTTTGCTTGACAAACGTGTTTGTCAATTTTTTTGAAAGTGTGCAAACTTGTTTGACGTGTTTGTCAAACAATGCAAATGTTTGACGGCGT